>CAUYLG010076039.1:0-96136 GCA_963573385.1 Cacajao melanocephalus | reverse complement strand
ATCAAGTAGGCTTCATCCTGGGGATGCAAGGCTGGTTCAACATATGCAAATCTATAAACGTAATCCACCACATAAACAGAACCAAAGACTAAATCACATGATTATCTCAGTAGATGCAGAGAAGGCCTTCAACAAAATTCAACAGCTTTTTTTGCTAAAATCTCTGAATAAACTAGGTATTGATGGAACGTATCTCAAAATAATAAAATCTATTTACAACAAACCGACAGCCAATATCATACTGAAAAACTAGAAGCATTCCCTTTAAAAACTGGCACTACCTTTTAGAAATTTCTTTAGAGAGATAGTAAATTGAAAGTAATTGTTAAAATTAGTTTAGAAAAGTTCAATTTAAAAGGGAAACAGAAATATTGACATGTGATGGCCTTAGATGCTCATTGCTGCCTTGCTACCTATGGTAGATACTAAAGAGGACAGAATTGTCCAGGAGCAAATTAGCTTTATCTAAACTACTTGAACTTGAATTGTGGAACTTGTAAATTTAGCTGTCTCCTCATTAAATCAAATCAATCACGAGTCAAACAATGCACACAGATATGTAGATATAACCAACAAAAAAAATAGCTGTGAATATTTTTGTAATATTTTGGTCAAAAATTCTGTGTCTTTGTTTGGAGACTACTGATACTCAGCCAGTGGAAATGTCTTGGCAACAAAAGAAACTTTGAAAGGAGATGGCAGTTGGCATGAAATCAGCTTTCCAGAAACTTTCTCCTGATGAAGAGCTTAGGAAACCATGTTTTTTGTTTTGTTTTTATTTGGAAACCTCCCAAGGCAAGCTCTGAAGAAATGACCTCCTGTTGGTTCTCTTGGGCTGACTGTCAATTATACATGTTTGTTGTAATTGTGACATGGCTACAACTTGAAAAGAAGGGGAAGGGACTTGGCCAAAGCCCATTTATGCTTTATATCAAACCCTTTCAAGCATTGTAGATAATATTCACAGGTGTGGTATGCTGTCAAGAAAATAGCTGTGAATAGTTTGTGGTGAGTAACTTCAGACACATATTTATCCTTTATCAACAGGATATTCAGTTTGGCAAAAACAATCAAATTAGGGGCAAGAAAATGCATTTTTCAAAGCATAGTAGGAGAGGAAGATATATGTTAGGCCTGTTGACAGTCTGCTGGCTGGAAAGGACAGGAACAGATTGGAGCATGGAAAACATCTTGGAGAGAAAGCAAAAATGTCTGTCGGGGGACATGAATGTATTGTGCTGTGCTCTGTGCTGGTCACCCTCTCTGCATCTCCCCAGGAAACTTGAATGCACTCTGCATTACTTCTCATTGGAAAGGTTATTAGGAATCCTTCAAAATGCTAATCTTGACTTCAAAGTGTGTCCTGATGAGCCATGGCTGACAGGCTATGTATACAATGTCATGTGCTGCAAGAAACTCCAGGCCTTTCTGTCCTAGCAGGGACCACTTCAGCATGTGAAAGAGTATGAGTCACATTAGGATGTAGTTTATTCTTTTACAAGAATAAATAAAGTATTTGTAAAACTTAGCACCATCACCATAATAAGTAGAAAAACATGATAATGGATAAAAACTCACAATTCACTATGTAGATGGTAGAGTTCAATGATACCATGACCCCAAATCACTGCTCTGGCTTACTGGAAAAATACAAAAGCAGTAGTAAAAGGATAAAAACTGGATCTAGGGTGGTGAGGTGGGGCTACAAGTGAAGATTCTACAATGAAGGGAGGCAACCAGTAGTAAGTGGTTTGCAAATAGGAGAACTCACAGTACAGGTGAATGACAACCCAAGTTATGAGGCTAAGGAATTTTCATGCTCTACTGCACATAAGAAAAACTTACATGGACAACCAGGCATGAGAGATCTTACTAACAGACCTAAAGGCAAATGATATCTAGAATTAAGTGATTCCTTTCTCAATTATTTTAGTTCCTCTTAGTGATACTGTTCAAAGGAATTTATTCACCTCCTGAGAAGTTAGTCCAGATCAGTGGTCTTCACACTGCATCCTGTGGAACACTAAGTTAAAACTTCAGGGACTGCTTTGGTGATAGCTAAGGTTCAGGGGAGAATGACTACTGGCAAGTTAATTTTTCCTCTGTTTGACATGGTGTGTTTGTTAGTCATCTCTGCAACAAATTATCCCCAAAGTTAGTGCATAAAACAGTGCATTTACAAATATGTCATTTTAGAGGCTTTTGTAGATCAGAATATGGGTTTCATTGAGCTAAATCAAGGTGTTGACAAACAGCCTTTCTTTCTGAAGACTCTGGGAGAGATTTCATTTTCCTGTCTCTTACAAGCTTTTAGAGGCTTCCCACATTTCATGGCTAAGGCTATCTTTCATCTTCTGTGTTGGCATTATCCAAGTATATTTCTCATGACTCCAGCACTGACTCTTCGGCTTCCCTCTTCCACGTGGATGTATCCTCTTGATTACATTGAGCAGAATTAAAAATCCAGCATAATCTTTTATCTTAATGTCAGCTGATTAGCAAATGTAATTCCAACTGAAACCTTAATTCTTCTTTGTCATGTAACAGAACATATTCATATTCAGTAATCTGGGCATGATTTCAGTGGGTCCTCTGTCCTAGAGTCTCTTATAAGGCTGAAATCAAAGTGTCATACAGGACTTGGTCTCATCTGAAAGTTAAACTGGTGAAGGATCTGCTTCCATGTTATCTCATATGGTTGTTGACGGAGTTCAGTTTCTCAGAAGTTATCACACTGACAGCCTTACTTCTTCCTTGGCAGTTGGCCTGTGGCTACCTTCAGTATCTTGACAGGTGGGCCTCTCCAACACGGTGTCTTGCTTTATTAAAGTATGGAAGCCAAGAAAGCAAAAGAGTCTGAAAACAACAAAATATAAATTATAATCCGTTATAAGCCAATCACAGAAGTGATAAGTCATAACTTTTGTTGTATTTTAGTTATTAGAAGCAAGTCATTAGGTCAAGTTTATGTTCAAGTGTAGAGGACTACCCTAGGGTGTGAAGAGTAGGAAGTGGAGATTATTTGGAATTATTTTAAAGCCTGTCTGCCATGGAATGTTGTTTAGTCTTAAAGACACTGGCTTTGGTCACACAGAATGAGTACAAAAATCTGTCTCCACTACTTACCCTCCACGCAACACCGAGCACTCAGGGTTATGTCAACTCTGTACATCAGTTTATTCTTCTGAAAAGTCATTTTGTTGTGAGGATTAAATTAGGTACTACAAGTAAAATGGTTAGAGAATTTCCTGGTACATAGTAATAAGTGCTCAGATATAGCTTTGTGGATGATGATAATCAGTCCTCACTTGAACAAGGAATTCAGTGCTATAACCTGATTTAACCATTCAGCCAGATAAATTCTAAAACCATATCTAAATTAAGAATCTATGTTTCATTAATGACCTACAAATTCCATTTTTCTATTCTTACAATATGTAAAGCATAACATTTTACTAAATACCATGGGATAATATGACCAAATAATTATCTTCCTTTACTGTGAAAATGTATGTTATATGGTTTGGCTATGTCCATCCCCACTGAAATCTCAACTCGAATTGTATCTCCCATGTGTTCTGGGAGAGACCCAGAGGGAGGTAATTAAATCATGGGGTCCAGTCTTTCCCATGCTATTCTTGTGGTAGTGAAGAAGTCCCACAAGATCTGATTTATCAGGAGTTTCTATTTTTGCTTCTTCCTCATTTTGTTTTGCTGCCACCATGTAAGAAGTGCCTTTCTCTTTCCACCACGATTCTGAGGATTTCCTCAGCTATGTGAAACTGTAAGACCAATTAAGCCTCTTTTTCTTCTTAGTCTTGGGTATGTCTTTATCAGTAGCATGAAAACAGACTAAAACAGTATATTATCTTTCTGATTTTAAAAATTACAAAAAAATGGGAAAAATACAAAGAGGCACAAAGAACTTCAAAATTACTCAGTGTATTTATCCAGAAATTATGTATACACTTACATATTTGCTTTTCACACATTGAATATAATTTTATATAAAACATTTATAACTTTATTTTTATGTGATAAGAAAAATGATTTTTATGAAAGAAATTGTAGTGCATTACATTTTACTATTGATAGTCTCAACTTTTCTTTTGATAGTCATACATGTTGTTTACTTAGTTATTTGTTCAGCCTATACCTGCAAGTTATTTTTTTGAGGGGGAATGTACATGGATTATACATTCTGAGTTCCTGCTTGTTTGAAACTACTTCTGTCGTGTTTGGAAGACAATGTGGCTAAGTATATAATTCTTAGGTATACCTATTTTCTTTCAGAACTCTGTGGATATTTCTCCATTGTCTTTTGGTATATAGGGTTATAGCAAAGAATTATAAGACCAGAATAATTTTCTTCTTTGAACACAGCCTCTTCTGTTTTGTTTTAGCCTAGGTGTGAATTATATTTGTTATTTATTTCAAAGGTTGAAAATAAACTGAAGGGTTACTTTCATTGTTAATTTTGCCTGGTACTCCATGAGTGCTTAAAATTTGTAGAATCTGATATCTCTTTAATTCTGAAAACATCTTTCTACTGTTTCTTTGTTTCAATCTGACAAAAATCAAATCATATCTCTCTTCTGCTCATGAACCTTATCACACACAGCATAAAATACAATCTTTAGCCTGAACTGGAAGGCCCTGCACTGTTACTAGAGGCCCTCTCTCTGGACTCATCTCCTGTGACTCTCAGCTCATCCCTTTGCGATAATCACTCTAAACTCTTTGTTCTTCCCTAATCACATCAGACAAACCTGTCCCTCAGGTTGTCTGCATATGTGTTCCCTCTGCTTGGAATACTCTTTTTCTGGATTTCCACTTCAGGTCTTTGATAAGGAAGGCCTTACTACTTTATAAAATAGGAAAGTAGGGACACCCCCAATCTGTCATCCATGGATGTGCTTTTTGGTTTATTGCCTGTTTCCAACCTTAGACTGTAAGCTCTGTGAGAGAGACTTTTCTGTGTTGTCTACTGTTGTAACCCTAGCATCTAGGAAAGTATCTGTCATTCGAAGGGTACATACTGAACACATGTTGCATGAGTAAATTCCTCAGTTTAGATTCCTGGTATGCTCTCTGTGCTAGATCTGAAGTGGGTATAAGTGAGTACAGCTGCAGAATTGCCAGGCAGTGTGTCCTTTGATCCCTTGTTTGCTTCCCCAAATGTTGATAGATGCAAATGGTTCATGACATCTGAAATTTCCCATGGGAAAACTTGGATCACTAAGGAGGTAAGGTTTGCTCAAACCTACTCACCAACTGTTCCCTCAGTTACACTAGCTATTTGAATATTGTTGCCAAATGCAACACCTCATGGTGCTCCCTGCCTCATGTGCCACCCCTTCTCAGATTGGTGGTTGATCAAGCACTGATAGATTTCTGCTTCTTTCTTTACAGTTGTTCCTCACCTGCTTCTCTCTCTCCCCTGCCCACAATCTGGTCCCATATTTCCCATGCGTTGTATAATTCCTTAAGGTTTCTTGCATGTGAATGCTATTCTTCTCTAGAGCCTAGGCTCTTAAAGGATTTTGTAGGGATGAAATGAAACAATGCTCAAAATGCTTTATTATATTTATAGGGTTGTACAATCACTATTGTAATTTAAATTTAGAACATTTTGATCTTTTCAGAAAGAACCCTTGTACCCATTAGCAGTCACTCCCTGTCTTCCTCATTGAACTGTAGACTTCAAATGGGTGGACTTGATGACATATAAATTATATCTCAATAAAACTATTATAAAAAAGTAATTTATAAAGGGAAAGTGTTATTCAAATATTTTAAATTATTATGATTAAAAGAACAATACAGAAATTCCTGAGGACAAGTTAAAGCATTATTCTTTTATGTACTTCCCATATTTTCCATGTCTTTACCTTTTAAAAACTGTAATGATTTCTAATGTTATTGCATTATCCATAATTTTCTTAAATCACAACACAGTTATTTTCCACAAATCATAAAAGGCAGTATGGAAACATATAGTTATACTTCGCCTTAACTTATTAACTGTAACTAGTATTTTCCCTATCATTTCTTTAATAAAATTCATTCATGTATAGCATAATAGAGGTAGATAATTTCCATTATAAATAGGTACTGATATTTGTGAATATTTATTCACTTATAATTTTAATTAGTTTTTTTTTGTCATTGAATTCTACCCAAGATCACTACATTCAGATTTTGTCTTTTACTAATTTTTATTATCTCCATGGGAATTTGAAATTGACACTTTGAAGTCAGTGTAATGACAGCATTGCCATTTTGCTATTCCTTTAATTTATTTCTATTTGCCTAAGAAGAACTATGTCAGGTAACTCTGGAAGTAAGTGACAGAAAGTAAAAAGTAATATAGTTTTGAATTAAACATAAGTGATTTGATTTGGAGAATAAAACTGAACTTTAATGGTATTTTATCCTTTATAGTTAAAAAAATGGATATGATACGCCAAAATGCACACTTGTAATTAAAACACTTTATTTCCAAAATAATATGGCAAATTAAGGGTAGGAACATAAGAACAGATGTTTGTATGACTATCACTTATTTTTTATACAATTCTTCACATTCAGGCATGTTTTAAATTTCACCCGAAGATAACCTCTAATAGTATGTTGATATGTTTGATAGGTGGAAATTTCAGATTCTATTTTCAGATTTTTGTGAATAACAAGAAAAAATAAACCATTCTGTTTTTTAAGTTGTGTTTCATCAATTCTTATACCATTTAACTTATAGTGATCAAGCATTTTTACATTTAGTTTTTCACTCTTCAAATTATGAAAATATCTTGAGCATCTTGGTTACTGCTTGATGACCAAGCCCGACTGATATTAGCTATTAAAATTTTTGGGTAATTTGTGGTCAGTTGTAAAAGAAATCTAAAATTATTTTACTACTAGTCTTTTCATGCTTCTTTCATATTGAATTTCGCCTTTCATTTACACGTTTGGACATTTTTTTTTTACTTTCTTATCATACTGATGGTGTAGACATTTGTTTAATGTGTTAATTGCTCAAACTTGTTAGACTATTAAGCTTCTCAACATCATATAAGTTAAATCAGGATTAAATATTAATAGAAAATAAGGTACACAGAGGTTAAACAACTTGTCAAATATTTTCTATGCCATTGCTATTAAAGGAGTTATCTTTTTTAAATTTGCACTAACTGAATAAAACTTTGCATGAGAATTTAAAACACATTTTGTTTTCACTGCATGGAAAAAGAATCCCGTGAGATTGAGAACCACACTATATACTATCTCAGGAATTTCAAGAGCTAGAATGAGCCTTCTGGGAAATGGAGGTCTTTCATTTATTTATTCCACTGAGAGGTTCTGGCATTTGCCAACAATATTCGAATAGCTAATGAAACTGAGGGAACGGTTGGTGAGTAGGTTTGAGCAAATCTTGCCTCCTTAGTGATCCAAGTCTTCCCATGGGAAATTTCAGATATCATGAACCATGTTGCAAGTTCTCTTTAGAGAAAACCTGGGCAGAAGATGGTAATATCCAAAGCAGTTACATTAATACTTTTTATTTCCCACTGTCCTTGCCAACAAAGTAATTTGTTAAGCCGCTACTCAATGAAGAATAGAATAATTATTGCTTATAGAGTACTGGACTTGGGGATTTATTTTATGAATATTTGGATTTGTTAAATTATATACCCCAAAAATTTAATGTATAAAGCAGAAATTCAGGTTTATAACATGAGCAAATTTCCTGGAATAATTAACAATTTTAAATCTTAGATCTTCTCAAATATTGTGTTGTCATATTAGGGGATCACCTCTGCCAACTTTACTTCTCTGAATCACAAGCCCTTTTTTCCTGCCTAGACAGCCAGTATTTTTCCTGTGTCTTTACAGAAGTTCTGAGAACTTACCTGCTCTTTCTAGTAATAGCTAAATATTTAGAATGTCTGAGTATCTAATAAGCAATATCACATATTGTCAGTACATGGTAGTTAGTATATTAGAGTGTACATCCATCTGGCTTTATCTATTTCAAACTCTAAATTTTGATGAAAAATATTTTTATTGTTTCACTATTCTTACAAAATCTACCCTTTATAAAAACAGAGCTACTTAAAGTTAGTTATGTGCTGCAGTCCATTTAATATGCATTTATTGCAACTGTGGAAGTACTTCTGAAGACTGTTGGTTTTACATTCTGAAAATTACTTTCTTTGTAAAGTAGCATTTTCTGAAATTCAGAATATGCTATAGTTATGGTAACTGTATCTTTTAAGCATAATAACAAAACACATGATCTGACCAGTAAGAAAGAACTTCTGTATAAAGTGGAAAAATGTGTATGCAATAAGAACAAGCTCAGAGAATTAGACCATGTGGTTTCTGTAGCTATAATACTTGGAGTATCAAATAGTCATTCTTTAAAATCATTTTAAAAATCTACTGCACAAAATCTTTCCAGAAATAATGTTAATCAATTTTACATTTCAAAATAGCTAGAAAAAAATAATTCACATATTCCTAGAGTAAAAAAAGATAAATATTAAGGTGATAGATATTCTAATTACCCTAATTTGATTACATGAATGTATCAAGTTAGCACATGTACCCTGAAAACATGTACATCTAATAAGTATCAATAAAATAATTTTTTTAAGATGTGAGTTCTATATATTTATATTTAAATACATTTTTAACAACCACAAAAATGTTACTCATTTGAACATTTAATAAGCTAATATTTAAATAGCTACTCTGTGTCAGGCACTGTGCTAAGTACTTGGGACAATAAAGAGAATTTCTGCCCTAATAAAGTTCATAGAGTTGTCAGGGAGATAGGTATTTAACAAATATTCATGCTTGTTTAAGTAAAAGCAACTCTGAAAGCTGCTAGCAAAAAAAAATGAGTGTTTGGTGTTATAAAAACATTTGAGAGGGGTATTTTTTCAGGTGATTCAGAAAAGTGTTCTGTGAGGAAGTGATTTTTGGGCCAAGATTTCACAAACAAACAGCTTTTAACCAGTCGAAAAAGGATAGTGCAATCAAATTACAAATCAGGATTAAGAAACTCACTCAAAACCACACAACTATATGGAAACTGAACAACCTGCTCCTGAATGACTACTGGGTAAATAATGAAATTAAGGCAGAAATAAGGAAGTTATTTGATACCAATGAGAAGAAAGAGACAAGATACCAGAATGTCTGGGACACAGCCAAAACAGTGTTAAGAGGGAAATTAATAACACTAAAAGCCCGTATCAGAAAACGGGAAAGATCTAAAATTGACACCCTAAAATCACAATTAGAAGTACTAGACAAGCAAGAGCAAACGTATGTAAAAGCTAGCAGAAGACAAGAAATCTACGATCAGAGCAGAGATAGTGACATGAAAAATACTTCAAAAAAAAATCATTGAATCCAGGAGCTGGTTTTTTTTAAAAAGATTAACAAAATAGATAGACTTCGAGTCAGACTAATAATGAAAAAGAAAAGAGAGAAGAATCAAATAGACACAATAAAAAATGAGAAAGGGATATCACCACTGATCCCACAGAAATACAAGCTACCATTAGAGAATACTATAAACGACTCTGTGCAAATAAACTAGAAAATCTAGAAAAATGGACAGATTCCTGTTCACATACACCTCCCAAGACTAAACCAGGAAGAAGTAGAATCCCTGAATAGACCTAAAACAAGTTCTGAAATTGAGGCAGCAAATAATAGCCTACCAACCAAGAAAAGCCCAGGAAAAGATGGATTCACAGCCAAATTCTACCAGAGGTAGAAAGAGGAGCTGCTACCATTCCTTCTAAAACTATTCCAAGCAATACACAAAGAAGGACTCCTACCTAACTCATTTCATGAGGCCAGCATCATCCTGATACCAAAATCTGGCAGAGACACAACCAAAAAGAAAATGTCAGGCCAATGTCCTCGATGAAGATATCAATACAAAAATCCTCAATAAAACACTGGTAAACTGAATCCAGCAGCACATCAAAAAGCTTATCCACCATGATCAAGTTGGCTTGTATCCCTGGGATGCAAGGCTGGTTTAAACATACACAAATCAATAAACCTAATCCCTCACATAAACAGAACCAATTACAAAAACCACACGACTATCTCAAAAGATGCAGAAAAGGCATTTGATAAAATTCAATAACCCTTCTGCTAAAAACTCTCAGTCAACTAGGTATTGATGACACATATATCAAAATAATAAGAGCTATTTATGGCAAACCCAAAACCAATATCATACTGAATGGGCAAAAGCTGGAAGCATTCCCTTTGAAAACTGGCACAAGGTAAGGATGCCCTCTCTCATCTCTCCTATTCAATATAGTATTGGAAGTTCTGGACAGGGCAATCAGGTAAGAGCAAGAAATAAAGAGACCCAGCAATCCCATTACTGGGTATATACCCAAAGGATTATAAATCCTTCCACTATAAAGACACATGGACCCATATATTTATTGCAGCACTTTTCACAATAGGAAAGATTTGGAACCAACCCAAATGCCCATCAATAATGGACTAGATAAACAAAAGGTGGCACACATACATCATCGAATACTATGCAGCTATAAAAAAGGAAAAGTTCATGTCCTTTGCAGGGATATGGATGAAGCTGGAAACCATCATTCTCAACAAACTAACACAAAAACAAAACCAAACACTGCATGATCTCACTCATAGGTGGAAGCTGGACAATGAGAACACATGAACACAGGGAGGGGACATCACACACTGAGACCTGTCAGGGGATGAGGGAGCAGGGGAGGGATAGCATTAAGAGAAATACCTAATGTGGATGATGGATTGATGGGTGCAGCAAACCACCGTGGCACATGTATACCTATGTAACAAACCTGCACTCTGCGCATATATCCCAGAACTCAAAGTATAATAATTAAAGAAAAGGTATTCTCTATGTCAAAGGAAGAAGAATTACTGCATGCTAATACTAAATGCTAATGTTAGCCTACTACAAGTAATTAATGCTGTTGCACTATTCTGATTTGTGCCTTGAGATAAAGATTTAATATCCCACTCTTAAATTACAGTATCTATTTGGTTTTTATGAGCCACAGTATGTTCTTAAACTAATATTTCAATTCAGTCATTTCCACCCTGAAGATTTATTTTGTCTGACAAGTCACACATACCAACTAATTAAAACAAATGTAGGATAAAAATAAAGGATATTCAAATAGAAATAGAGAAGTCAAATTGTGTCTGTTTGCAGATGACATAATTGTATAGTTAGAAAACTCATAATTTCAGCCCAAAAAACTCCGTAAGCTAATAAGCTACTTCATTGAAGTCTCAGGGTACAAAACTAATGTGCAAAAGTCACAAGCATTCCTATTCACCAATAATAGACAAGCAGAGAGCCAAATCATGAGTGAACTCCCATTCACAATTGTTATAAAGAGAAAAAAATATCTAGGAATACAACTTACAAGGGACATGAAGGACTTCTTCAAGGAGAACTACAAGCCACTGTTCAAGAAAATAAGAGAGCACACAAACAAATGGAAATAAATTCCATGCTTATGGATAGAAACAATTAATATCATGAAAATGGCCATAATGCCCAAACTAATTTATAGATTAAATGCTATTCCCATCAAGCTTCCATTGCTTTTCTTCACAGAATTAGAAAAAACTACATTAAATTTCATATGGAACCAAAAAAGAGCCCTTATAGCAAAGACAATCCTTAGCAAAAAGAACAAAGCTGGAGACATCACGCTACCTGAGTTCAAACTATAGTACAAGGCTACCGTAACCAAAACAGCATGGTACTGATATCAAATCAGATATATAGACCAATGGAATAGAACAGAGACCTCAGAAATAATGCCAAACATCTACAACAATCTAATATTTGACAGCCTGACACAAACAACAATGGGGAAAGGATTCCGTTTAGTAAATGGTGCTGGCAAAACTGGCTAGCCATATGCAGAAAACTGAAACTGGATTCCTTCCTGACATCTTATACAAAAATTAACTCAAGATGGAGTAAAAAGTTGACAATAAAACCTAAAACCATAAAAACCCCAGAAGAAAACCTAGACAAAACCATTCAGGACATAGACGTGGGCAAGGACTTCATGACTAAAACACCAAAAGCAATTGCAACAAAAGCCAAAATTGACAAACGGGATCTAATTAAACTAAAGAACTTCTGCACAGCAGAAGAAACTATCATCAGAGTGAACAGACAACCTATAGAAAGGGAGAAAATTTTTGCAATCTATCTATCTGAAAAGGGCTAATATCCAGAATCTGCAACAAACTTAAAAATTTAGAAAAAAATAATGCATCAAAAAGTGAGGAAAGGATATGAACAGACACTTCTCAACAGAAGACATTTAAAGATATAAAAAAATGCTTATGATCACTTATTGTTGGAGAAATGCAAATCAAAACCACAAATAGATACCATCTCATACCAGTCAGAATGGTGATCATTAAAAACTCAGGAAACAACAGATGCTGGTGAGGATGTGGAGAAATAGGAACACTTTTACACTATTGGTGGGAGAGTAAATTAGTTCAACCATCGTGAAAGACAGTATGGTGATTCCTCAAAGATCTAGAACCAGAAATACCATTTGACCCACCAATCCCATTACTGGGTATATACCCAAAGGATTATAAATCATTCTGCCATAAAGACACATGGACACGTATGTTTACTGTAGCACTTTCAATAGCAAAGACCTGTAATCAACCCAAATGCCCATCAATGATAGAGTGGGTAAATAAAATGTGGCACATATACACCATGGAATACTATGCACCCATAAAAGTAATGAGTTCATGTCCTTTGCAGGGACATGGATGAAGCGGGAAACCATCATTCTCAGCAAACTAACACAGGAACAGAAAACCAAACACTGTACCTTTTCACTCATAAGTGGGAGTTGAACAGTGAGAACGCATGAACACAAGGAGGGGAACATCACACACTAGGGCCTGTCGGGGATTGGAGGTTAAGGGGAGGGAGAGCATTAGGACGAATATCTAATGTATGTGGGGCTTAAAACTTAGATGATGGGTTGATGGGTGCAGCAAACCTCCATGGTACATGTATACCTATGTAACAGACCTGCACGTTCTGCACATGTATCTCAGAACTTAAAGTAAAATCTAAAAAAAAACAAAAGAAATTTATAAAAAGAAAAGGGATAGAAAAATGCATTTTTGCTATACAGTTATTTCATTATTTTTTAATGAAAAGTTAAAAGCAACAAATGCATAGCAAAATATTTTTCTTTAAGCTACTGGTTTTAAATATTAATGCTGACCCTTTTTTTCCATAGCCTGCAAAATTTGAAATTTACATTTCTCTGTTGGCTTCCTACAATGAGATTTTTTAGTTTATGTGCATATGCATTCACTAATTTTGCATGTCTGGTAACAAACTTGTCTCTTCCCCATTGTAAAATTAGCATCCCCTTGGATAATTGCTTTCACTGGTCACCATTTTGCCCCAGATATTTTTTTGTGTGTTGGCAAATCCCCACAGAGTTCCAAAAGAGGAAATAGATGTCCATCTTTAGCTATTTGATTATGCTCATAATATTTTAGTCACGAAACAATTACCAGCTGGCAAGCTTACATACATATTCAATAGCATCTAAATATTGTTGTTGCAACTATTATATAAGCTTCAAAGGAACTCACTCAACAGATGCTCTAAAATTTATAAAACTTGTAACTCTCAAAACATTTGGGCTTCTTGGTAATAAAATTTGAGTTTCATCTATGACTGATTTGAATGTTCACATTATAGCTTTTCCCTTCCTTAGCTCTATCTAGTTTGTTTATTTTTGAGGTTCTCACATGTTCCATTTCTTCAGGAGGGGGCCATTTTCCTATAAGTCATGCCACAAAGCTTAATGATACAAAAGCTTTTGTGGGCAGAGTCTTGCTAGGTTAGCACTTGAGGCATATCACAGAGTGGTCAGTTAGTTCAGTTTTGACTGATTGCAAACAGGAACACTGTTGACCAGGAACAATAATGATCACTCAAGGTCACACAGGTGGTTAGAATACAGAGAACATGTTTGAACCCATTATCTCCAGAGTCTATCCAGTATGATTCCTGCTATACATTTTATAGGATCATGATTAAGACCAAGTTTTGAAATCCATGAAATTTAAAGGATTTTGAGTAATGTACTTACAAGCAGCTCAAGGTATTGCTGCATCTTAGGTATATGATAAAAGCAATGTGTCGTTCATGTCTCCTTAGATCTCTTATCTTGTATTCTTTGACTACCTAAAACTTATCAGTTTCTCCAGTTAGCAGGGGTAAGAGTGTCCACCAGAAGAAATCGTGTGAATGCTTGCAAAGCGAGTTTCACAAGACGGGTGGTCTTAAGCCCAAACACAGGGATACCTGCAAAAGGAAAGTCAAAATAAAGAAGTCAGGAATTAAGAAAGGGAATCTAGTTAAAAAATAACAAGATAATCAAAACCAAAAACACCTGCAGTCACAAAAAACAATGTCTTAACATAAGTGTTGTTTATAAGCACCAAGAATAACTATCACCTTTTACAACCACTAATTGTGTATTTGCCATCTTTAAAGTATGTAATTTAGTAATCTGTCTTTCTTACACTGACGTAAACCAGAGTCTAAAAAATATATATAATCCAAAACTTTAAAAAATAAAGTCGTTGCTAAAGCATTAACTCCTCAACCCTCCTAACCCCGCTTGGCTGTCTCTCTCTTCTTCTTCTTCTTACGCACCCCCCATTCAAGTTAGAATCCTCTTGCTGGTCAAAAGTTCCCAGCAAACTAGTGTAAAATACATTTCAAGTCATCACCAGTTTAATCTCTTTACAAAATATTTGATGGGGTTACTCTTAAGGAAAACTATAGAAAAAAAATAAAGGACACATGTCTGGAATAGCTCACATTAACTTTTCACTGTCAAATCACCTATCCAGCAGGTAGAGTCCCATAGAAAATCTGAACTGCATAAAGTTAGTGACTAAATCCTTCACAACTCAATTGATTCTCTGAAGTGTGTCTTCTAATGGTTCTGATTCTTCCACCAAAATATGGATGGAATATAAAGATGCCCAATTGTTTGCTCTTCTTCTAGTAAAGACTACAAGATATGTTCATGTCTACAAGAGAGCTGCATTTTAAACACTGAATTCTTTTGTCTAAGTCTTTGTGTTCACCAGCTGTAAGCAAGCACATTTTTAAAATGTAGATTTAAATGGGGTCGACCACTCTGCTCTAGTCAACATAAGGAGTACTCTTTCTAAGTTCCTGGTTTCATATAACCAGAATCTTATTCCCATCTCTAAAATGTTAAGTAGAGCATACTTTAATGTTTATGTCCTTGTCATCAATGCATAACTTCTCTAATTTGATATCTAGGTAGAATTTCTCAGTCTCTTAAACTGCTTATAATTTATACAACTGTGAGTTGCAATTAAGTTTTCTGGAGGGTTGGTGATGGAGGAAATATTTCTAGAATCCCACCAGCACATCAAGAATTTATCCTCTCCACAAAGTTGTTCTTTCTCCTATATATACTATTTTAATTGTGGTTAACAGCTTCACTCTGACCTCAGTAACCCCTGAAGATCTCCAAGTTGCAATAAATTCTCCTTTCTACCTTACAGAATCAAAGCTCTTAACTCAATACCTTGTGTTGTTTGTAAATAACTTACACAAATATATTTTTTAATTTAATGGGTTTTAAAAGTTTAACTTATGAAGTTCTCACCCTTAAGTATCTGGTTCTCTTATTCCTTCTTTTCATACTTACCTGTTACTGCACTAGTTCAGTACAACATTATCTTCCCATAGAATCTTTCCTCACTGCCAGGCCTCTCAAATTAACTATACCCTGTTGCTGTATAATATCCATCTAAACCCAACACATCTCTCTCTCAATCTCTGTTACATGGAATAGTTTGAAATACAAAACACTGTACTTGGATACCATTAACAACAGTATTAAGTCCAAGATCTTTTAAATGAATTAATGACATAATCCTTCATGAAAGTGTCATTTATGTGTAGTCGTATTACTACTAACAAAAGATCAGTAAGAACCCAATGCCTTTGGTAGTTTTCTTTAGACTATGTAATCTAAAGTTTAAATTAAAGTATATAAAATAGGATACAATTCTGTTCTTCAAGGAAAATGAAATTTGGTAATGATAATTTTGAATGGAGTTATTTGACTTGTATATATTGTTCAATTATGATAGAAATAAATTTTAAATTTAAATTATCAGGATCCTACCATCTTGTTCTCTAGTGCTATATAAATATACAAACATTCACATATTTACTCGTTTTATGCTCTCCCATATGTCATTTAGGCTTTGTTTATTCTCTTTCAAAAAACAATTGTCTGACTGGGTTATTTCAAAGACCTCTATTTAAGTTCTGAAATTCTTTCTTCTGCTGGATCTAGTCTTTTGTTGAATGAATGCATTTTCTACTTCATTCAATGAATTCTTCAGTTCCAGGATTTTTTATTATTTTCTGTTATAGCATTATCTTTTGTAAACTTCTCATTCATATTCTGAATTGTTTTTCTGATTTCTTTGTATTAGTTATCTATGTTGTCTTCCTATCTGTGTTCTTCACTGACCTTTAATATCATTAGTTTTAATTCTTCCGGCATTTCATACATTTCTTTTTCATTGGAGTATGTAGCTGGAGAATGGTTGTGTTCTTTTGGAAGTTTCATATTTCCTTGCCTTGTCATGATTCTTGTGTACTTATCTTGGTATCTCTGCACCTGGTAAAACAGTTACCTCTTCCAATATTTTGGATTTGCTTTCATAGGGAAAGACTTCATCCTGAAGATGTATCTGTGATGTTGGTTAGGTAGGGAAATTTTGCTTTGATTCTGGGTGCATGTATTTGTGTATTCTTTGTATGATTTCTTTGACTGTATACAACCAAATCAGTGGTATTTGTGGTATCTGTGATTTCCTCAGTGACTTAGGGCATGATTGTTAGTAGAGACTATAATGAAGTTTTGCTTGGGATGGGGACATCATCTAGATGAGCTGTCAGGCCCCAGTATAAGCAGTGATGTGCCAAATGTAGTTTTGCTTGAGCCCAAGAGCAATGTACACTGGCCTCCATATTTTCAGGTCCAGGAAAGCCAATTCTTGGATGTCCAGTTGGTTTGCTCAGATGCTGGCAGTGGCAGTAGTGGATCAGGTGGTTGGGTGGGTTCTTGTGCCCCTGGATATTTGCATGGGTGATGGCAGTTATAGTGGTGGCTCAATGCCCTGGCTCCCAAGCTGTCTGCACTGGTGTTGACCATAGCTGTGACAGGTTGATCAAGCTAGTCTTCTGTCCCACAGGTGGTGTGTAGGGGTGGGTGCCTCCTGTGGTGGCAACAGCAAGCTGGATGGGCTCATCTTCAGCTGCTGAGAGGAATGCTTCAGTGCAAATGCTGGTGGATAGGGCAGAGCAATCCCAAGATTCCTGGACAGCTTGCTCAGGTACTGGGAAAAGTGGGAGAAAGCTAGATTAGGAAGACCTGCCCTTAGATCTCCCCATGGTGCATAGAGGTTGTCTGTGGTCAGATGCAGTGATTCCCAGACCCCAGTAGCAAGCTTTTATGGAGATGGCAGCATTTGCACTATGGCCCTGCTACTACTTTGGGCCGGGTTGCTTTTAGTGTCAGCAGCCACAGATAGGTGGCTGGGGAGGGTGCACTTTGGCCCCAGGTGGCAGCTACCAATGAATCAGCCTCTTCTCAGGGTGCACGAAAGTACACAGCAGCCCTTCTTGCTGGGAAATAGGGTTGCTGGCAGTGTTTCACACTTTAGCCCAGGTGGCAGCCAGCAGCATCAGTGGCTCTGAGCAGGGGCTAACAATGGGGTTCTAAGCGTGTGGAAATGCAAAGGCTGTTGGGCCCCAGGACAGGATGCTTTCTGGTGGGGGCTAGGTTCTCAAAATTCCACTGTTTTGTAGCTGCTTGGGACTTGACTTCCCAGCCAAGCCTGAGCTCACTCTCTTTAAAGCAATGCCATTGCACAGCCTCCAGGCAGCTCTGTGTTTATTTCTGGGCCCACAAGTGTCAGGAAACATCCCCTTGGCTAGGATTGGAGGGGTATATGGTGGAAATGTAGACTGCTAGGGATCTCTCACATACCCTTTTCCTGCACTGTGGAGTCTCACTGAGCTCCCAGCTGATACTGTCTGAGCAGGCTACCTTGCTTCCCTGTCCTTCCTTCTTTCATATGTCTCTTGTCACTTCTCTGTTGAATCCCAATGCTCTCTCTTAGAGGATCTATTCAAATTATGATTACCACCTATTTGTTAGATGCATCTACTCAGCCATCTTGAAATCCCTCAGATGGTTACATAATATTCCACCAAATCTATAACCCTCAGCTTTATAACTATACCCTATATTTGGATAATCAGGCTGTTAAATTTTTTTAAGTATTGTAAATAAAAATATTCTTGTATTTTGCCTTTTCCTCATTTTATTTACATCTTTGTGCAAATTATCAGAAGTGAATTTACTGAGTCAAAGACTATTAACATGATATACCTTTTGAAATATATTGACAAATTATTTTCTAATGTTTTCAACAATGTGCACTGCCACTGGCTATAAATAGGTATTCTCATTTTAGCACACCTTTGACAAAATAGAATGTAGGAATTACTTTATTTTTTGATGTAATATATTATTTGTAATTTAGATGAAATACACATAAAATTTACCATTTTAAAGTGTACAATTCAGTGGCATTTAGTTTATTCACAAGGTTGTACAACCCCCACTCCATCTAGTTCCAAAATATTGTCATTTTCCCCCTCCTTCAGCATCTGGTAACCATCCATTTACTTTCTAGCTCTGTGGATTTGCATATTCCAGACATTTCATATAAATGTAATCATACAATATGTTGCCTTTGGGGTCTGGTGTCTCTCAGCATAATCTTTTCAAGGTTTATCCATATTGTAACATGTATGGGTACTTTGTTCCTTTTAAAAATTTTTTTAATGTGTAAAATATGTATATCATACAGTTTACCATTTTAACTATTCATATGTGTACAAATCAATGGCATGAGGTGCTACATTCACAATATTGTGCTACTATCACCATCTGTTTTCAGAACTTTTTCATCTTCATTCCCAGTAGACACTCTGTACCCATTAAACTGGTGGGATTACAGGCATGAGCTGTGCTGGTGGGATTACAGGCATGAGCTGTAATCCCAGCACTTTAGAAGGCCAAGACAGGTGGATCACATGAGGTCAGGAGTTTGAGACTAGCCTGGCCAACATGATGAAAAACCATCTCTACTAAATATATAAAAAGTTAGCCGGGTGTGGTGCCAGACGCCTGTAATCCCAGCTACTTGGGAGGCTGAGGTAGGAGAATCACTTGAACCTGGGAGGCAGAGGTGGCAGTGAGCTGAGATCACACCGTTTCACTCCAGCCTGGGCAACAATAGTGAATAAAAATAAAACAAAAACTCTTCCCATGCCCTGCCTCCAAACCCCTGATATCTCCTATTCTACTTTCTTTCTCTATACATATCACCTATTCTGCATACTCCATGTAGGTGGAATCATACAATACGTGCATGGCCTTTTGTGTCTGGCTTCTTTCACTCAGCATGTTTTCAAGTTTCATGCACAGTGTAGCAACTCTCAGTATTACATCTCTTTTTAAAATTTTACTCATTCATTTATTCATATATTCATTCAATAGTTTTGGGGGGAAAGGTGGTGTTTGTTTACATGGGTAAGTTCTTTAGTGGTGATTTCTGAGATTTTAATGCACCCATCACCTCAGTAGTATTATACACTACATCAAAAATGTAGTTTTTTTGTCCCTCAACCCCTCCCACCCTTTCCCTGGAATCTCCAAAGTCCATTATATCATTTTTATGTTGCATCATCAGAGCTTACCTCCCACTTGTAAGTGAGAACATGTGATGTTTGGTTTGCCTTTCCTGAGTTACTTCACTTAGAATAACGGTCTCCAACTCCATATAAGGTGCTGCGAATGCCATTATTTAATTCCTTTTTATGGCTGAGCCAGATTCTACGATATATATAAATATAGACTTATCTATATACATATGAAGCATTTTTTATCCACCTGGTGTATGGACATTTAGGCTGGTTTCATAGTTTTGCAATTGCAAATTGTGCTGCTATAAATATGCATGTGCAGTGTCTTTTTCATATACTAACTTATTTTTTTTCTGAGTAGATACCTAGTAGTGGGATTGCTGGGTCAAATAGTAATTCTACCTTTAGTTCTTTAAGGAATCTCCATACCTGTTTTCCATAGTGGTTGTACTAGTTTACATTCCCTCCAGCAGTGTAAAAGTGTTCCCTTTTCACCACATCCACACAAACATTTGTTATTTTTTTATTTTTAAATTATGGCCATTTTTGCAGGAGTAAAGTGGTACTGCACTGTGGTTTTGATTTGCATTTTCCTGATAATTAGTAATGTTGAGCATTTTTTCATGTATGTTGGCCATTTTTATATCTTCTTTTTTTAGAATTGTCTATTCATGTATTTAGCCTGCTTTTTAATGAGATTATTAATATTTTTTGGCTGATTTATTTGAGTTCCTTGTACATTCTGGATATTAATTATTTGTCAGATACATAGTTTGCAAAGGTTTTATCCCATTGTTGTGGGATGTCTGTTTACTCTGTGATTATTTCCTTCGCTCTGCAGAAGCTTTTTAACTTAATTAAATCCCATCTATGTATCTTTATTTTTCTTGCATTTGTTTTTGGGTTCTTGGTCATGAACTCTTTGCTTGTCAATGTCTAGAAGAGTTTTTCTGATGTTATCTTCTAGAATTTTTATGGTTTCAGGCCTTAGGTTTAATTCTTTGATAAATCTCGAGTTGATTTTTGTGTAAGGTGGGAGATGAAGATCCAGTTTTATACTTCCTCTTGGGACTTCCCAATTATTCCAGGACTATTTGTTGAGTAGAGCTTCCTTTCCCCACCTTGTCAAAGATCATTTGGCTATAAGAATTTGGCTTTACTTCTGGGTTCTCTATTCTGTTCCATTGGTCTACATGCCTGTTTTTACACCAACATCATGCTCTTTCGGTAATTATAGACTTTTAGTATAGTTTGTAGTTGGGTAATGTGATGCCTCCAGATTTATTCTTTTTTGTTTAGTCTTACTTTGGCTATGTGAGCTATTTTTTTGGTTCCATATGAACTTTACGATTGTTTTTTTCTAGTTCTGCACAGAATGATGGTGGTATTTTGATGTGAATAGCATTGAATTTATAGATTATGTTTGGCAGTATAGTCATTTTCATAATATTGATCCTACCCGTCCATGAGCATGAGATGTGTTTCCATTTGTTTGTATCATCTATGATTTTTCTCAGCAGTGTTTTGTAGTATTTGTTTTCTTTGTAGAGATGTTTCACCTATTTAGTTAGGTTTACTCTTATGTATTTTATTTACTTACTTGTTTATTTCTTTGTTTATTTGCATCTGTTGCAAAAGGTTTTGAGTTCTTGCTTTGGTTCTCATCCTGGTCACTACTGGTGTATAGCAGTGCTCCTCATTTGTGTACATTGATTTTGTATCCTGAAGTTTTACTTAATCTGTTTATCAGATCTAGGAGCTCTTTGAATGAGTGTTCAGGGTTTTCTAGGTATATGACCATATCACCAGTGAACAGTGACTGTTTGACTTCCTCTTGACCGATTTGGATGTCCTTCATTACATTCTCTTATCTGACTACTCTGGCTAGGACTTCCCGTAGTATGTTAAATAAAACTGCTGAAAGTGGGCATCCTTATCTTGTTCCAGTTCTCAGATGGAATGCTTTTAACTTTTCCCTGTTCAGTATAATGTTGGCTGTGGTTTGTCATAGATGGCTTTTATTACCTTAAAATATGTCCCTTCTTTGCTGATTTTTCTGAGGATTTTAATCATAAAAGATCCTGGATTTTATCAAATTCTCTTTCTGTGTCTGTTGAGATAATCATATGATTATTGTTTTTAATTCAGTTGATGTGATATATCACATTTACCGACTTGCATCTGTTAAACCAACCTTGAATCCTTGGTAGGAAACCCACTTGATCATGGCATCTTACCTTTTTGATAAACTGTTAGATTCAGATAGCTAGTATTTTGTTGAGAATTTTTGCATTTATGTTTATCACAGATACGTTTGTGTAGTTTTATTTTTTACTATGTCCTTTCCTGGTTTTGGTATTAGAGTGATGCTGGCTTCATAGAATGAGTTAGGAAGGTTTCCTTCTTTCTCTGTCTTTTGGAATAGTTTCAGTGGGATTGGTACCAATTCTTCTTTGAATGTCTGATAGAATTCAGCTGTGAATCCATCTGGTCCTGGACTTTTGGGGATTTTTTTGGCAGTTTTTTTAAAGACTATTTTAATTTTGCTACTTGTTATTGCTCTGTTCAGAGTTTTTATATTTTCCTGGTTTAATTTAGGAGGCTTGTATATTTCCAGGACTTTATCCATATCCTCTATGTCTTCTAGTTTGTGTGTATATAGGTGTTCAAAGTAGCCTTGAATTATCTTTTATATTTATGTGGTATTGGTTGTAAAATCTCCCATTTTGTTTGTAATTGAGCTTATTTGGAGCTTCTCTCTTCTTTTCTGGGTTTATCTTGCTAATGATTTATTGATTATGTTTATCTTTTTAAAGAACCAGCTTTCTGTTTCATTTATCTTTTATATATTTTTTTGTTTCAATTTCATTTAGTTCTGCTCTGATTTTTGTTTTTTCCTTTTTTTCTTTCCTGCTGCTGGATTTGAGTTTAGTTTGTTCTTGTTTCTCCAGTGTCTTGAAGTGTGAGCTCATATTGTCTACTTGCGTTCTTTCAGACATTTTGATGTAGGCATTTAAGCTATGAACTTTCCTCTAATCACCACTTTTGCTGTATCCCACAAGTTTTTATTGATTGTGTCATAATTATTGTTTGGTTCAAAGAAGCTTTAAATATTTATCTTGATTTCATTGTTGACCCAAAGATTACTGGGAGCAAATTACTTAATTTTTGTGTATTTTTGCATTTTAAGAGTTCCTTTTGGAGTTAATTTCCTATTTTATTTCACTATCCCTCCCTTGGGAGTGGTATGTTTTATCAAGAAGTAAATGTTTAATTTTATCAGATGCTTATATGGTGTTTTTCATTCTTTTAATATAACATGAATCACTTGTATTGATTTACATATATTATACCATTCTTGCATCCCAGGGATAAATCCCACTGGATAATGGTGTTCATTCTTTTTAATGTACTACTGAATATAGTTTGTTAGTAATTTTGTTGAGGATTTTTGCCTATCTGTGTTCATCAGGGATATAACGAAAATTAATGTGTCTGTCTGGCTTTGGTATCAGTTTAATGCTAGACTATGAAATGTGTTTGGAAGTATTCCTTCCTCTTTAATATTTGGAAGGATTTCAGTAGAATTTGTATTAGTTCTTCTTTAAATGTTTGATAAAATTCGGTTGTGATGCTTCTGGTCCTGGACTTTTCTTTGATTGGAGACTTTTAATTACTGATTCATTCTTGTTACTTTTTATTGGTGATTGATATTTGCTGTTTCTTTGTGATTCAGTCTTGGTAGGTTATATGATTTTAGGACTTTATTGATTTCTTCTAGGTTGCCTAGTTAGTTTGCCTGTAGTTGTTCACGGTGCTTTCATATGATCCTTTGTAGTTTGTGTTATCAGCTGTAATGTCTCTTTTTTTCATTTCTACTTCCATTTATTTGAGTCTTCTGTCTTTTTTCTTAATCTAAGAAAAAAACTAAGAAAAAGCCATTTTTTGTTTTCTTAGCCTTTAAATTGTTTTTCTAGTTTTTATTTCATTTATTTCTGCTTTTATCTTTGTTGTTTCCTTCATTCTGCTAATGTTGCACTTAGTTTATCCTCCTTTTTTAGTTACTTGAGGCTTAACTTTTTTTAAATTTTATGTTTATTTTTTAAATGTAGGCATTTATCACTATAAATTTTCCTCTCAGAACTGCTTTTGCTGCATCCCATAATAATCTCAAGATATTTAACTTTTTTTTTACCATATAGTTTTTTAGGAGCACACTGTTCAATTCCATATATTTGTTAATTTTATGTAATTTTTCCTGTTACTGCTTTCTAGTTTTATATAATCACAGTTGATTATATTACTTCATACTATTTTGGTCTTCTCAAATTTGTTAAGACTTATTTTATGACTTAACATTTGATCTATCCTGGGAAATGTTCTGTATGCACCTGAAAAGAATGTGTATTTGTTGCTGTTGGCTAGAATGTTCTGAATATGTGTGTTATGTCTGTTTGATATCATTCAAGCCAATGCTTTTTGATTAATTTTCTATTTGGATTGTCTGTCTATTGTTGAAAGTAGGATACTGAAATTCCATGCAATGATTGTGCTACAGTCTGTCTCCCTTCAGATCTCTAAATGAGATCTGTAGGTGCATATGTAGGTACTTCAAAGTTGAGTGTAAATATGTTTACAATTGTTGTGTCCTCTTGATGAATTTACCCTTTATCACTTTATTATAGCCTTTGTCTCTTTTAATAGTTTTTGGCCTGAAGTCTGTTTTGTCTGATATAAGTACAAATGCCCCTGTTCCCTTTTGGCTTTCTTTGCATGTAATACCTTCTCCTACTTTTTCACTTTCAGTCTGTGACTTTTCTGTAAAGTGAAAAAGACCCAATTATATGCTATATGTAGGTAGCATAATACAGGTATAGTCTAACTTGTTAAGACTTATTTTGTGGCATATATGATCTAACTTGGAAAATGTTTGGTATGCACTTGAAAAAAATGTGTATTTTGTTGCTGTTGTATGAAATGCTCTCTATATGTTTGTTATGTCTGTTTGATGTAGTTCAAACCAAAGCTTTTTAAATTGATTTCCTATTTGAATTATCTGTCTATCACTCTTCTGGAAGGTGAAAAAGACCCAGTTGTATGCAGCAGGTAGCTAGCATTTAGTATGGTCTCTTAAAAAGTAAATCTAGTTAGCTACTCTCTGCCTTTTGATTAGATAGTTTAATCCACTTACATTTAAAACAATTAGTGATACATAGATAAGAACTTAAAAGTGCCATTTTGGTATTTGTTTTAAGATTGTAGAAATCCTTCATTTCTTTCTATATATTTACTCTTTATTCCACTGGTTTGATAGCTTTCTGTAATAACTTGCTTTGGATCTTTTCTTTTTATCTTTTGTACATTTATTATAGCCTTTTTATTTGTGGTTACCCTGATGCTTACATAAGGCCTCCCATACATTATAACTGGCTATTTTAAGTAGATAATCACCTAACTTTGATAGCCAAGAAAAACTCTACACTTTTATTCCCTCCTTCCATTGTTTGTGTTTAATGTCACAATTTACATCTTTTTATAATTTACATCCATTAACACATTATTGAAGTTTTAGTTGTTTTTAACAGCTTTACTTTTTAAACTTTTTACTAAAGATATCATTGAGTTGCCCATTGTCACTTCAGTTTTACAGTGTTTTGGATTTGATTGTTCTTTCATTAAAAAGTACTTACTTTTACCATTAAGTTTTATACTTTTGTATGTTTTCATGTCAGTAATTAATATCTTCTTCTTTAGTCTTAAAAATTTGCTTTCAGCATTTCTTGTAAGGCAGGTCTAATGCAGATGTGCTAGTGATAAACTAGACCCTCCATTCTCTTCTTCCGTTTATCTGAGAAAGTATTTATCACTCCTTTTTTCTGTAAAACAGAGTTTCAAGCTGTAGTATTCTTGGTTGACAATTTTTTCTCTTTCATAATTTTGACTATACCATCTCATTTACTTCTGGCCCGTAGTGTTTCTTCTGAAATTTCTACTGATAATTTAATAGAGGTTCTCATATATATAACAATTTGCTTTTCCCTTGCTGCTTTCAAGGCTCTCTTTTTGTTTTTAACTTGTTTCCTTTTTTTAAATAATTTAAACATGTATTTCATATTTGGGGAAGTGAACATGTACAGATTTGTTACATGGGTATGTTGCATTATTCTGAGGTTTGGAATATGAATGATCCCATTACCCAGGTAGTGAGCATGGTACCCAGTAGTTAGTTTTTCAGCCCTCCTTCCCCTTCCTGCCTCCCTCATGTAGCAGACCCCATTGTCTGTTGTTGCCATCTTTATGTCAATGAGTACCCAATGCTTAGCTCCCACTAAAAGTGGGAACATGTGGTATTTGGTTTTCTGTTCCTTTGTTAACTTGCTTAGGATAATGGCCTCCAGTTGCATCCATGTTTTTAACTTTTGACAATTTAATTATGATGTGTCTCAGTGTGGGTCTGTTTGGATTAATCTCATTTGATATCCCTTGGGCTTCCTTTGTATGGATTTCACTTTGCTTCCTCAGGCTTGAAAACGTTTCTGCCCTTATTTTTTAAAATAAGACTTCTGTTTCTTTCTCTCTTTTTCTTCTTCTTTTAGAACTCCAATAATGTGTATATTATTTCACTTCATAGTGTCTAATGTTTGTCTTAAGCTATTTTCACTGTCATTAATTTGTGTTTTTTGCTCCTCAAATTGGATGATTTCTGGTGACCTGCCTTTGAATTCACTGATCTTTCTCTGCTTTATCTAGTCTGTTCTTAAATCTGCCCCCAACTGATTTTTTTTACTTTGTTTGTAGTACTATTCAGTTCTGTGATTTCTGTTTGTTACTTGTTAACATTTTCCATCTGTTTGCTAAAATTCTTAGTTGTACTTGAAATGGTTTCCTGTCCTCAGTGAGCATCTTTATCATAATTATTCTGAATTCTCTGTCAGATAAATTACATATCTCCACTTCACTTGGGTTGGTTTCCAGAGATTTATCTTGATTTTTATTTTGAAATATATTTCCCTGGTTTTTGTTTTTTTGCCCACATGGGTGGGATCTATAGAAGTTGTGGTACTTGGTATGTGGACAAACTTTTCCCAGGAAGAATGAGTAGACCTGGATTTATCACTTAGATAAACTAGAGAAAATGCTTGTGCAGTGCCAAGGTCTGGCTCTGGCTTTAGGAGAACTTTTGTTTACCTGTCCCATTAATGCCTCAGCTTTTCCTACCCATTTGATGTGTATGTTTTCTCAGTTGTACAGTGGGTAGGAGTCTTGTGACTGGTTACTGAATTTCTCTGAGATGGAAATAATCTGTGAATAGATGTTTATTTAGTTTGTCTGTGGGTGGAGGCAGAGTCAGGAGCCTCCTATTCTACCATACTGCAGCGTCACCCACTACAAATGTCAAACTAACCATAAATACCAAATTTCAATAGAGACAGCTTACACTATTTCACAACAGATCTCTCCCTTTGCAAAAGGAGACAAAGGAAGTCTGAGAAAACTATGTAAGATGGCAAAGAAGGAAAAGGAGGTCCACAAGATTAACTTAGTCCCAAAAGAGAAAGTCTACCCTAAATGTGAAATAATAGACAAAAAAAACAAAAAGCATTATGAGTACTTAAAAGAGGCAGAACCTAAAGAAAGGAAGAACTTAAAGTAAAAAACTAAAATGGTGTCTCGAAACGCCATTGCTTCTGGAAATGAGATTAAAAAGAATAAGTTTTGCTTCTTTGCTGAGTACGTAGGAGATGAAACGAGTGGGAAGAGTTAGAATCTTGCAATACAACAACAATAAAAAATAAGAGGACATAAAACCCCTCACCTCAGTACCAAATATTACTCATTTTTAAAACTGTACTGTTTCACAATGAAAAATGTACTACAAGAGAGTTCTTGTAGCAGGAGTGTTAGCCCTGTTTAGAAGACTGCCATTTATACAGTACATTTTGGTGATAAGACATTTATACATGTTATATCATTTGATTAAAAAAAAAACTGAAATAAATGTAAAGTTATAGTCGTGCTTAACATATGAGGAAACTGAGTCTTCAAGGGGCAAAATGGTTTGCCTATAGTGACAAAGCCAGTAATGGCAGAGCCAATAAAGCCCATGTCCTCTGGCTTACTTACTTTCTCAATTCTGTCCTCCAGTGCATCAGTCTTACCCAAAAGAAATATTAGTCTTTCTACACACTTTTGTTTAAAGGTAGAGATCATGTCCTAGAAATATTTTTATTACCATAGCACATAAAACAGTGATTTGCATATAATAACCAATCAAAATTACTTGTTGAATTGAATTACATTAAAATGCAATTGAAAACTTATTCAGAGAATTTTCCGTGGAATATTCTCTGAATATAGGGGAGGAAGGAATATGGAAGTGGGTTAATTCATTACAACGTGAAAGACATACTGAGCATATAAAATAGAAACAGTGAGCATAGGGAATTAAAATAAGGTAGTATTTAACAATATGTAATTTGGATACAAACAGCATGGGCTTGAATCATGGCTTTAACACTTCATAATTCTATAATTTTTGACAAGTCATGTTTTCTCATCTGCAAAATGGAGATAATAAAAATACTTGACTTGTAAAAAATGTATGAATAAATAGAAAAGGAAAGAAAAAGAAAACAAGTTTGTGTTCAAATATTTCTCTGAATATATTCATTCTACTTGTCTGAAATTTAACCTAAGAAGTAAAATTTGTTGACTGACACAATGAAAAAGCGACGTATATACAGACAAAGAATTGATTATATAAAGGTAGTATTTAAAACATAATTTAAAGATACAAAATACTTGACTGGCATTTTTAACGTTCAGATGGGAATTCTAATGATAGTAAGTTTTAAGTAGGGGAACTATACCAAGGTACTTGTGTCTTTCACGTTGTGTCTGTTTTGTTAAGTGTTTACCTAGACATAGTGCAATTTACTTCATGTAATTTCTATGTTCATAATTATTTAGTTATATGAAATGCATTTTATCATCAACCATTGCCTGAAGGATGAGTTTATTTTTACTAAGAAAACTTTCTGTTGAACTGTAGCATGTATAAAGTCTGCACACCATAGATGTCCAGCTAGATACATTTTCACACACTGAACTTACCTGCAACAGAAACTCAGAAGCCCCCACCATGCCCCTTTCCTGTCATTGCCCAATTCCTCTCATAGAGGTACTCACTATCTTCGCTTCTAACATCATAGAATTGTTTTCTCCTATTCTGAAACTTCATTTAAATTAAATCAGTTAATACATTCTCTTTTGTGCTGCATTTCTTTCATTCAATGTTATTTCTTGTGTGAAATTTTTATACTTTGTTAATTCTATTGCTGCACTACATTCTGGTGTACAAGTGTAACGCTATGCATTTTACTGGTAAGGAATATTTGGATAATAGTATGGTCTAAATGTTTGTGTTCCAGATTTTACTTGTTGAAGCCTGATCACCAATGTGATGGTATTAAGAGTTGGGGCTTCTGTTAGGAAGGTGATTAGATCATGAGGGTGCAGCCCACATGAATGGGATGAGTGACCTTGCCCATTCCACTGTGTGGAGACACAGCAAGAAAGCAGCATCTATGAACCAGGAGGTGGGCCCTTACTAGATACCAAATTTGACAGTGCCTTACTTTTGGATTTCCCAGCCACGAGAACTATGAGACATAAATATATGTTGTTTATAAGGTATGCAGTCTGTGGATTTTGTTATAGAAGCCCAAACTGACAAAAACAGATTGTTTCTGATTTTAGGTTCTTATGATAGTGTTGCTGTAAACATTCTTCTCTTTATCTTTCAGTGAACATATCTATACACAGATGTTGAAGTATATTCCCAAAAGGTGGACTTCCTGGGTCATAGGATATGCATATGATCAGTTTAGTTTCACAGATTGGTTTTCCCAGTGGCTATAGCTTTTACTTCTCCCACCAACAGTATATAAAAGTTCTGATTGTTCCTCATCTTCACTAACTTGGTATTGTCTCTGTTTTTCATTTTAGCCATTTGGGTAGGTGTGTAATGGGGTTAAACTGTTTAATTTTCATTTTTCTGGTGACTAATATGGTGAGGCATTGGACTTGCTGGGTCATCGGTTATAAAATAGAGACATCTCTGACTTTCATATTAATCATTTCTACACTAATTTTCTGCCCTAAGAATTATTTCTGCATTCTGGAAGATGTTATAAAGCTATTCTTCAAGTTACTGATTTGGTTTTCTAAATTGTCTGTTAAGTGGTTTACTTTTGGAGTTGCATTTTTTATATATGGTATGGTTTTATAAAATGTGATATATGTACCTGGTTAAAACTATCAATAAATACAAAAAGAATTCTATGAAAAGTTTCTTTTCCATATCTGATTAGTTTTTTGCCTAATGATGATTGCAGTTTCCAGTTTCTGTGTATTTTCAGATATATTCTAAGCATGTTTATGTATATATGTACATACTATGTACATTATTACACAAGTGGTAATAAACCATTAATACTCGTCTGCACTTTGCTGCTTTTTTGGTACTCTTAGAAATATGTTTTTTATGAATGTAGATAATTTTTCCAGTTTTACTGAGCTATCATTGACGAAAATTTATATATATTTAGGGTATACAATGTGATTGTGACATATGTATACGTTGTAAAATGATTACAGCAATCAAGCGAACTAACGTGCCCATCACGTTGCTTAGTTGCCTTTGTGTTTTTGTGGTGGAAAGACTTGAAATGTACTCACTTAGCAAATTTCAAGTTTATAATACACTATCGACTGTAGTCATCATGCTGTATGTTAGGTCTCCAGTACTTATTCATCCTATGACTGAAGGTTTTAACACTTTGACCGATACCTCCCTTTGGCCCCACCCCAACCCCTGGTAACCACCTTTCTATGCTCTGTTTTTATGAGTTTGACTTTAGGTGCAGATACAGGTGAGATCATGTAGTATGTGAATGATTTTTTTTTCTGTGTCTGGCTTATTTCACTTAACATACTATCTTCAAGTTTCATTCGTGTCACAAACGGCAAGATTTCATTCTTTTTGAAGACAGTAATATTCTATGTATATATACATCTTCTTTATCATCTCATTTGTCAACGGACAGTTGTTTCCACATGATTTCATATCTTGGCTATTATGAATAAAGCTATGGTGAATATGGGAATGTAAATATCTTTTCATGATGGTGTTCTTATTTCCTGCACCTTGCTTTTTAATACTTACCTATACATTTGTGGCTCAGACAATATAAAAAACATTTAGGTGTACCATTTTCTTTGTTATAATTTTATTTTTTTAATCAAAGGATTGGATGTATTATATATTTATTTAGTCCTAAATCAATAAATATTTAGATTATTTCTAGTATTTTATGTGATAAATACTTCTAAACATATACATTTTATTTATATGTCTAAATATTACATAAGAGTAGAAATTTTAGAACTGGAATTGACAAAATATATATGCATTAGTTTTTTTGTTTTTGTTGGAGATTATTTTACTGATACAGAATGATTGTACATATTTATGGGATGTATGATATTTTGATACATTCATACAAAGTGTAACAATCAAATCAGGGTAAATAGGATATCTATCACCATACACAGGGTTGAATTGTTGTTAACATCAGTTACTCTACTGAGCTATCAAACACCGTAACTTTTTTATTCTTCTTGTAACTTTATGTCTGCACCCGTTAACCAACCTCTTGTGATTCTCTCCTCTACCCTTCTCAGCCTCTGACAACTATCATTCAACACAAAAATCAACTGTTTTAGCTCCCAAAGTTTGTCTGTCTGTGCCTAGCTTATTTGACATCATATAATGACCTCCAATTCTATCCATGTTACTGCAAATAAAATTTTCCTTCTTTATCACAGCTCAGTAGTATTCCATTGATTGTATATACCACCTTTTCTTTTTTTTTAGTCTCTTTATAAATTTATGGAGTGCAACTGCATTTTATTACATGTGTAGCAGTGAAGTCAGTGCTTTTTGGGTATATATCAACGAAATATGTACATTGTATCCATTAACCGGTTTCTCATCATCTTTCCCCCTCCTACCTCCTCACCCTTCAGAGTCTATCATTCCACTCTCTACATCCATGTATACAACTTTTTTAGTGAGAACATGTGATATTTGTCTTTCTGTGACTGGCTTTCTGAAAAAGACGTGATGTCACTTTTTTTTATGGCCAAATATACCATTGTGTATACTGTATTTTTAAATATATAGACATATATATGTATACATATATATGTCTATATATTTATTATACTTTAAGTTCTGGGGTACATGTGCAGAACATGCAGATTTGTTTCATAGGTATATAAGTGCCATGATGGTTTGCTGCATCCATCACCCCATCATCTACATTAGATATTTCTCCTAATGCTATCCCTCCCCTAGCTCCTCACCCCACAACAGGCCCCAGTGTGTGATGTTTCCCTCCCTGAGTCCATGTGTTCTTATTGTTCAACACCCACTTGTGAGTGAGAACATGTGGTGTTTGGTTTTCTGTTCTTGCATCAGTTTGCTGAGAGTGATAGTTTCCAGCCTTATCTATGTTCCTGCAAAGGACATGAACTTATCCTTTTTATGGCTCCATAGTATTCCATGAGGTATATGTGCCACACTTTCTTTATCCAGTCTATCATTGATGGGCATTTGGGTTGGTTCCAAGTCTTTGCTGTTGTGAACGGTGCTGCAATAAAAATATGTGTGTGTGTTTCTTTATCATAGAATGATTTATAATCCTTTGGGTATATACCTAGTCATGGAATTGCTGAGTCAAATGATATTTCTATTTCTAGATCCTTGAGGAGTCGCCACACTGTCCTCCACAATGGTTGAACTAATTTACACTCCCATCAGCAGTGTAAAAGTATTTCTGTTTCTCCACATCCTCTCCAGCATCTGTTGTCTGTTGATTTTTTAATGATCACCATTCTAAGTGGCATGAAATGTTATCTCAATGTGGTTTTGATTTGCTTTTCTCTAATGACCAGTGATGATGAGCTTTTATTCATATGTTTTTTGCCTGCATACATGTCTTTTTTTGAGAGGTGTCTGTTTATATCCTTTGCCCACTTTTTAACAGGGTTGTTTTACTTCTTGTAAATTTGTTTAAGTTCTTTGTAGCATATTCTGCATTTTTTAATCCATCCATCCATTGATGGAAAGTTAGGTTGACTTCATATCTTGGCTATTGTGAATAATGCTACAATAAACATGGGGGTGCAGGTATTTCATGTGTATATTGATTTATCAATTTGCTTTTTTGGGGGGTGGGGGTGGTTAAATACCTAGTAGTGGGATTCCCAGAACATATGGTAGTCTTATTTTTAATTTTTATGATAAGTCTTCATTCTATTTTCCATAATTGCTATACCAATTTACGTTCCTACCAAGCATGTGAGACTTCTCTTTTCTCTGCATCCTAACTGGCATCTTGTATTTTTCCTTTTGATAATAGCCATTCTAACTGAAGTGAGATAATATCTCGTTATGGTTTGAATTTGCATTGCCCTGACGATTAGTGTTGTTAAGCATTTTTTCATATACTTTTTGGACATTTGTATGTCTTTTTTTTTTTTTGAGAAATGTCTATTAATGTCCCTTGCCTGCTTTTAATGTGATTATTTGTTGTTTTTGTTTGTTTTATTTTGTTTTGCTGTTTACTTGTTTGAGTTCCTTGTATATTCTGGGTATTATTCTTTTGTCAGATTAATAGTTTGCAAATATTTTCTCCCATTCTATAGGTTGTCTCTTCACTCTGTTGATTGTTTATTTTACTGTGCAGAAGCTTTTCAGTTTAATATAGACCTGGTCTTAGTTTGTTTGCATTAGTATAAGGAACACCTGAGACCGGGTAATTTAGGACTTTTGGACTCATGTTTTTCCAGGCTGTACAAGAAGCATGGCACCAGTATCTGCTTCTGGTGAGGGCTTCAGGAAGCTTCTACCAACAGCAGAAGAAGGAGGGGAACAGGCATCAATGAAAAGAGAGGAGAAAAGAGAGGGAAGGGAGATGTTAGATACATTTTAACAATAAGATTTTATGAGAACTGAAAGTGAGAGTTCACTCAATCCCACAAGAAGAACACCAAACCATTCATGAGGGATCCACCCCCATGACCCAAACACCTCCTATTAGGCTCTACCTACAACACTGGTAATCAAATTTCAACACAAAATTTGGAGGGGACAAATAGCAAAACTATTATCAGTCCTATTTATTTGTCTGTTTATTCCTTTGTCGCCTGTACTTTTGAGGTCTTTTTAGCCATAAAATCTTTGCCTAGACCAGTGTTCTAAAGTGTTCACCTTATGTTTTGTAGTGCCTGGTCTGATGCTTAAGTCTTTAATATATTTTGAGTTTATTTGTATATATAGCGAGAGATAGGGGTTTGGTTTTATTCTTCCATGTAGAGATATCCAGCATTCCTGGCACCATTATTAAAGAGGATATCTGTTTCCCAAAGTAGGTTCTTGGTGCCTTCATAAAAATTCAATCAGCTATAAATACTTGAATATATATGCTATCCAGTGCTGGAAGTGGGGGTATGAAAATCCCCAACTATTATTTTATGGGAGTCTTTCTCTTTCGTTCTAAGCATATTTGCTTTATTTATCTGCGTGCTTTGATACTGGGTGCTTATATATTTATGATTGATATATCATGTTGCTAAATCAATCCCTTGATTATTATATAATGTTCTTCTTTTTCTCTTTTTGTGTTTTTGAGGTAAAGTCTCTTGTCGGCTATTAGTTATTCTTGCATGCTTTTTATTTCCATTTTTGTGAAATACTTTTTTTAAATGTTTCACTTTCAGTCTGTGTATATCTTTACAGCTGAAGTAAATTTCAGGCAGCATACAGTTGGATTTCGTTTTGTCTATTTTACCTGTCTACATCTTTTAATCTGAAATTTAAAACAGTTTACATATCAGGTTGTTATTGTTAGGTGATGACTTACTCCTGTCATTCTGTTAATTGTTTTCTGATTTTTTTGTACATCCATTTTTCCTTATCCCTTTTTTATTGTATGCCTTTATAATTTGGTGGGTGTTTATAGGGATAATGTTGGATTCCTTTTAATTTTTCTTTTCTGTACACACTCTACTAGTGAATTTTATACTTTTGATTTTTTTCTTTATGGTAGATATCATCTTTTCACTTCCAAATGTAGGGATCCCTTAAGCATTTCTTGTAAGGCCTGTGTAGTGGTTATGAATTCTTTATTTTTGTTTGTCTGGGAAATAATTTACTTCTTTTTCAGTTTTGAATGATAGCTTTTATGGGTACAGTATCCTCTTTTGGCAGCTTTTTTGTTGTTGTTTGTTTTTCTTTAGCACTTGGGATACTTCATCGTATCTTTTCCTGGCTTGTAAGCATTTCACTGAGAAGCACTGTTGGTTTGCTGGAGACTCCCTTATATGTGACTTGACTTTTTCCTTGCTATTTGTAGAATTCTTTCCTTGTATTTGACTTTTGGCAGTTTGTCAATAATATTCCTTGGAGGAATCTTTTGGATTGAATCTGTTGGTGGATCTGTGAGCTTCCTGTGTTTGCCCACATTTATTGCAAGACTTGAGAAGTCTTCATTTAGTGATACTACGGTATTTATCATTTCTTTATCATTAAAGCTATTATATTTAACAATATAATATGGTTTTCTATTCCGTTGACTTTCTCCTCACCCTCTGGGACACAGAAATTTGAATATTTTGTCACTTTGTAATGTTTTATATATTACATAGGGTTTGTTCATTCTTTTTTACTTTTTAAAAAAAAATTTTGTCTGACTGGGTTATATCAAAGAACCTGTCTTAGGGTTCATAAATTCTCCCTTCTGCTTGACCTTATCTGTTGTTCAAGTTATCAGTCATATTTTGTCATTCATTAAATATTTAGTTCCATTTTTTTTCTTTATAATGTTTATCTCTTTGTTTAATTTATCATTCAGATTATAAATTTTTTCTAATTCATTTGTATTCTTTATCTGTGTTCTCTTGCACTGTTTCTTTAATATTACCATTTTTAATTAATTTTCAAGGATTTCATTTGTTTCCTTTTCTATGAAATCTCTTCCTAGTGAATTATTGTGTTGCTTTGGAGGAGGCTTGTTTCCTTGCTTTCTCTTATGTCTTGTGTCCTTGCATTTACTATCTGCACATCTGGTTTAACAATCACTTTTTCTAACTTTACAAATAAGCTTTTATAGGGAAAGGCTTTTTCCTATGGTCACATGTAAGGAAATCAGATTAACAGCAGATTTCTCAGCAGGGGGAGATGTCAGTAGAGCTTCAGGGATGTGGAGATGCAAGAGCTTTAGGGTCTCAGGGTGCAATGTATTCTCATGAGGGTTTGGCTCTCAAAAACTATGTAAGTATAGTATTGGTTGGGTAGGATGCTTTGGCTTTGTTTCTGGAATGGCATAGTAGTGTGTTCTTTGAATCATTCCTTTTGCTATAATCAGTATCATGAATGTCTTGGAGTTCTTCAGTGGTTTAAGCTGCAGTTATTAGTGGAGGTTATGGGAATGCATTGCTGGGGCTGGCATGCTAGGCATGCTGGTCCTCAGGTGCCAGGGGTGATGGCATTAGTAGGCATAATATTGGCAGTGGCATTAGTGGTGGTGAGTCAACCCTCAGGTCCATGATTGGTGCCTGCTGCAGCCAGCACTGGCAGTCGGGGACTGGGCAGGCCAGTCCCTGGCCCCTGAGAAGCACATTTGGTTACAGACTGTAGGAAAGGAATGGGCCTTTCCTAATGCTTCTGGATGACATGCATATGCTACAGTAGTGGAGGGCAAGGTGAGCTGATCTCCAGGGTCTTAGAAGGTGTGTGTGTATACCTGCAGTGGGCAGGTGGGTGTATCAGTCCCCAGGGTCCAGGATGATATATGTAGGTACTGGCTGCAGCAGTAGTGACTCTCAGGGCATGAAATCGTCTGGTGAGGCTGAGCTTTCAAAATAACACAATGCTCCATGCAGCTTCTTGGGTTTTGGGGGCTTATGGTACAGGGACGGGCCTCTCTTTGGCTCCCTGGATAGTGTGTGCAAGCACCAGTGGTGGCAGGCAAGACGTGTCAATCAGTAGAATCCAGAGGACATGAACAGTTGCTGCATCTGTGGTAGGTAGGGCAGCCGTGTCCTTGGGTTCCCTGATGGTGCATGGGCATGCCTGCAGTGGCAGGCAGGATGGACCATTCCCCAGGCCTCCAGGTGACCTGTGTGGGTATTGGCAGCAGTGGTGATGTGCAGGACCAGCCTGACCTTAGGTCCCAGGATGGTATGTGAATGGGCCGATAACCAAGGCCCTTGAAGGCACTTGCAAGTATGTGGCAGCACTGCTGCTGTAGGAGTGCAGGGTTGCTTTCCATGGCAGTGGCCCCAGGCAAGTGGCTTTCAAGCCCCTGGGGAATACACACTTTGGCTCCCTTTGTTCTTGTGGCAGCCTCTCTGATGTGCTGTACCACGTGTTCCCTGGGTGTAAGGCACTGCATGGGCTAGAGTAGTGGCAACTCAACTGCACTGCTGGGTCCAGCTAGTGTCATGATACTGCAGCCCTCTGGAAGGACACGGGGATGTTGGCAGAGCTTCAGGGATGTAGATGCTGGAGCTTTTAGCTCTCAGGGCGCAGGGTAGTCTAGTAAGGGCTGGGCTCTCAAAATAGCACAATATTGCTGCTGTTTGCATCTTGGGAGGTTTACGGGACCCCGCGTGAACTCCTTCTTTGAACTAATGCCATCAAGTGAACTCACAGCAGCTCCTAAACCAGTCTCAGGGCCTGTGAGAGCCAAAGTGTCTCCTGTGCTAGGACTGCAGGAGTGGAGGGTGGGAATTTAAATCACTTGGGATCTTTTGTTCACGTTTTTCTCACAATGGAAAGTTCCTTCTGACTCTGAGCTGATCCTGGGACCCAGCTCCTTACTTCTTTCTCCCTCCTTACCTCAGAGTTTCTCTGTTTGTTCCCTGCTGAATTCCACTGTCCTCTCCCAGATGCTGTATTCCACATGTGGTTATCTACTTGGTGTTTTGGTCCCTCTGTGTGGAGGAAGCAAGTGCCAGGTACCTCTGGTTTACCCATCTTGAAGTTTTCTGCACATTTAAAATTTTGTTATATATTTCCAAATTTGCCCTAGCAGGAAAATTTCCCTAATGTTACTTTCTTGTCCATCTGACAAATATCTCATTAAATTGTTATTTCTTTATATATGAGCATAGTAATGCATTTTTCACATGTCTAAAGGCCATTTTAAATGAGAATTTCTTATCCTCTAACTTTTTAATGAACTAGTTTATTAATTGTTATTAATTTATAAAAATCCATTTGAATATTAAGAAAATTTAACTCTTTTTCCCAATGTCATAGAATATGAGACATCATCTTACCACTTTCCACACTTTAAATTAAATTTATCTTCTGCCCTTTGAGACAATTTTTCAAAGATCTGTCTTAACCTTGGTGACAGTGTCTGTCAACATATGACAGCCAGGACACCTGCATTATATTCACCTGAATACTTATTCCAGACTTACTGAATCTCTGAGAGTAGGGGTCAGGAAACTGCATTTTAACAAGCTCAGGCTAAAGTTTGTGAACGCCTCCTCTAAATAATCCAGATGATACAATTTTCTTTGTTTTTAGTTTCTTTTCATGAGAATTAGCCTGTTTTCTTCACATTATTTATTTTCTGTTTTTCCCATTGCATAGGATATTAAGGTTATGTTAACTGTGAGAAACAGTCTCCCTACAATGCTAAATATTATTGGCATTTTTTTCTCTCCCTCTGACCTTTTTCAATACCTTTTGCCAGCAGAAACACACATATTCACAGCACATACACATACACACACACACACACACACACACACACACACACACACGTGCAACCTGGCTAGTTATCTTCTGGAATTGGTCTTCCATACCATTCATACATTGAATTGTTTGGTGCAGGGCTGGGGAGAATTATGAATCAGAACTCTGGCTTCCCTGGAAAAACAACAGCATCAAGGAAGCTATACACTTTTCTCTTATATATATTCATACTGGCAAGCAACAGGAGGTGAGGAAGAGACAGGCAAGAGTCAGGATTGTAAAGTGAGACATGCCATTAGGTACTCAAACACACCTGAGTGGGTCGTTGTATTGCAGTTTTATAGATCCAGTTGTTTCTGAGATCTCCCCTAGGTTCTAGCTATGGATATTGATAAGTTTTACTTTTTACTGAACATGTGAGTATTCATGATTTTCTGTGTCTACTTATGCATTTTCAGTGTACAATTGAGATATGCTATGTTAGGACCTCCTCTCCAGGTGTTTTAAAACCATGAGCTGAAATTGAACATGTCAGAACTAAAATAGGCATACAGAGAAAGGAAACGTAGACTTATTAAACAAATATGTTATCAATAAACTCAGTAAATAACCATTCCTACCAATAATAAACTTTAAAGTAATCAAATATTTAGGATGTTTTTATTTCCTGTCAAAATATAAACTAAGTGAACATGTTTTTACTTTATCTTCGTGACCTACCAAGTTGGGCCCATCTCCCTTCTAAATAATAAGGAGATGAAGACAAACTCAGAAAAGCTAAGGAAAAAAATAGCTTAGTTGAAATCTACCAAAATAACTTCCTAATGTTTGTTTTTGTAAGTTGTAAATAATTGATACTAATCATTTTCCTTCCCAAAAAAAGATCTCAATTACAGGTTACGTTTAAATGAGTAATGAGAAAATGTACTATAAATTTCAAGAGGTAAAATCCACAAAGATTTGAGTCTTTTAATAAAAACTATAAGTAATGATTTTGCAATAAAAGCTATAAGATTCTGAGACATACTTGAAAATGATTATTTATGAGTGATTACTTTGAACCATTATGGATGAAATTGTTTTTATGTTTTATCAACAATTCTTGACAAAAATGTACTGACACAATCAGGGCCTTTTATTTTAATACAGAAAGAAGTGAGCAATATGCAGCTGTGACTTTTCCCCATTGGAAGTTATAAACCCGCAAAGTTGTAGGCCAAGTCCAACATTGGTTCATCAGTCTGATCGATGATCCACTCCATTCCCAGTAAGAAAATGAAGAAATGGACATGGCAACGAAAATGGATACAATCTTTACATTCTTTTATCCATTTATCTATCCATCCATCTGTGGTTCTAAGAAAACAAGGTTGTGCAGGGATATACAATTTCAATAAGTTACCATTTATGATCTCAGGTTATTTAGGAAGGAAAGAGGAGAGAGGCAAGGCTGCATAGTGGAAAGACACAGAACCAAGATTAGACTTCATGCCTCACCACTTCTACCACAGTCATCACTACCACCACCCCAGTGTCCAAGCTCCCCTGTCCGTCACTTATTCCACTGCACTAGCCTTCTGCATACCCTGCCTCCACTTTCTCTTCCTTGTCATCTGTTCACCAGATGGCAACCAAAGTCATGTTTTAAAAATGTTAATCTGACCAAAGTCATGCAGTATTTTTCCATAACTCTTAGAGGGAAATGTGTCTGTCATGGGTTACAAGATTCTGTATGACCTAGCCTGGGTTTCTGTCTGAATCCAGATCTCTATACTCTACTAAACTCACCTTGCTTCAGTCATACTGGCCTCCTTGCATCTCTTCGTGATTGTCAAGCATGCTTTTTTCCTTGAGGGCCGCTTCACTGGCTGTGTTGTCTACTTGGAATGCTCTTCCAGAAGATGGCTCTGTGGTTTGCTTTTTGACTTCATTCAGTTCTATTCTCTTGTCATCTCCTGAGCCACCTTCCCTGAGCAGCCTATCAGAAAAGGCACTCCAGCCCCCCTGCCTCCCCTTACATTACATTATATATTTCTTTTCCAGAACATGTATCTCACATTATACTTCACATTATGTTGAATGGCTTTTATTGTCTGCAACTTCTCACTATAATATCAGCTCCATGATGGCAGGGATACAGTTTTTTTTTTTTCTTCCATATTTCCTGTATAGAAAATAGTACCTGGTGGCCAGGCTTGGTGGCTCACACCCATAATCCCAGCACTCTGGGAGGCTGGGGACAGTGAATCACCTGAAGGTAGGAGTTCAAGACCAGTCTGGCCAATATGGTGAAACCCCATCTCTATTTAAAACACATACACACATATAACATACCCACACACACACACACATACACATTAGCTGGGCTTGGTGGTGGATGCCTGTAATCCTAGCTGCTCCAGATGCTGAGGCAGGAGAATCACTTCAACCCAGGTAGTGGAGGCATCAGTAAGCCGGGATTACGCCATTGCACCACTCCAGCCATGGCAACAGAGCAAGACTCTGTCTCAAAAAAAAAAAAAAAAGAAAGAAAAAGAAAACTGGTTCATAGTAAAATAGTCAATAAATATAGGTTGCAAAAAGGAATAAAATTCACATTTCAGTCCGCAGTTCTAATTCTCATAGAAAAACTTTGTACTATATTTATTTCTAGGATTATGGGTAAATATGCAAAGTAAATGAAACTTGTTTTTGTTTTTTTAATACATTTGCTCAATTATTTATCAATTAACACCAAGAGCTTTTTGGACGTCTATCTTTTACCATTATGATGATCAAACCTGTTGGCTGTCTCTTTTTTAAAAATACCCGTTCCCTTAACATCCCATTTTTTTTTCTTTATAACTATCCATGTCTATTTCTATGCATTAGATTATGTGGATCTACCTTTATACTGCTTCTTAATTTTCCCGGTCTCTGGCTCAGACAAGCCATGCAGCATTCTTCCAAGTCATATCATGGAGTGACTGCTTACTCTAAACATACCAGCATGGCTTTATATCTAGGCCAGAACTAGATACAAACCAGAATTCTAAGTAGATCAATCAGACAATCTATATATGAGGTATGTCCAACAAGAACATACTTCATAGATCTAGGTCAGAATTCTAAGCAGACCAATCAGAGAGTACACTTATTAGGTATGTTCAACCTCACATCACAGCTGGTTTAATGAATGCAGGAATGCTGGATATATGCCAGGTTTCTGCAGAATTGTTTGTAACTATGAGCCAAACTACCAACTGCTACTCGTCTCAAAAATAAAGATTCTTCTGGCATGACTTACAGTGGTCATAAAGTAAGGCAATATTTCACTTATTTTCTTTGCTATTTTTCCTGCTATTTTGCTAAGATTTGATATCAGAAATGTGTCATGAAATAAACTTCTATAAATTTTTTTCTTACTCTACAAAAGTTAACTTTATTTGTTCCTCCATAGTCATTGATTGTTAAGAAATTTTATTACTAGGATGGCCAGGCACAATGGCTCACACCTATAATCCCAGCACTTTGGGAGGCTGAGGTGGGTGGATTACTGGAGGGCAGGAGTTTGGGACCAGCCTGGCCAATGTAGTGAAACACCATCTCTACTAGAAATACAAAAATTAGCCAGGTATGGTGACAGTCACCTGTAATCATAACTACTTGGTAGACTGAGGCAGGAAAATTGCTTGAACCCAGGAGTTGGAGGATGCAGTGAGCTGAGATTGCACCACTGCTCCAGCATAGGCAACAGAGCAAGACTCCAGCTCAAAAAAAAAAAAAAAAAGAGAGAGAGAGAGAGAGAGAGAAGAAAAGGAATTTGACTACCATGATTAACAGTTGTGACTAATCTTTCTTTTATGCCTGTTTTCCTCTCTAGAGGACTCACATTGGTCCAAATTATTTTTCCTGACATATTATGTATAGTAATTTATTTTTTCATTTTTATTACTCTAACCTTTTACCTTGATAACACTATAGCTTACTTTTAGCAGCCCGAATTTTGATGATTTCTTGCCTCCAAAGATGTCCCAACACTATAAGATCTTTATAAAGTTTCTCTAAAATGGAAAATGGTAACTCATCCTACCTTACTTTTTTAACTTCTAATTACACGGCTTAGCATTCTTGGCATATAAAAAGGAACCCATGATCCCCATCTAAATATTGTTAATATGAAGTTATAATTACCGTGGAAAAATGCTTCTGTCTGTTTTGTGTCTATAATAGCCTGTCATAGTTTAGAACCAAAGTTTCTTGGTGATAAAATTTTGTGCTTGTGAGCATACAATAGCTAGTAAAACATCATACGTACTGAATCCTAATACAGGCTTTTTATTTCATATTGTTTCCAGACCTTTCATATTACCACCTATTAGAGATAGAGCAGGCTGCCAAACATGGAGAGGAATGATTAAAATAGTGTCCAATGAAATTATATGTTATAAACTATAGAATAAAGCGGTGTTTATGCAAAAAAAGTCACAGAGTGAGGACTGAAAAATGACACTGTGCTGACGGCAGCATATTTTCTTTTGGCATGAGAATAGATCAAGAGTATACCATTCCTATTACGTAAACTAAAACATAATTGTACTTTTCTGCATTATACAGAAGAAAATCATGCATAAACACTGACTTTCTGAAGAAAATATGTTAGCTTCAAGTAAATGCTGGTAAGCACCATTTAAAAGAAAACAGTCACAGTCTTCCAAATTGCCAAGCTTTTCCCTTGTACAATTTTAATGAAGCATTTTTATTCTGGTAGTAAAATATTCATATTTCTCATTGAAATTCAAAGATTAAATTTTGTACAAAATTATACTGCAGCTTAGAAAACTAATTAAATGTTTTATTTTGTAAATTTAATGAGCTAGCTAAATCTTTGTTGCCAAAATTTAAAATGTAGGAGGATTGATGGCTAAATAAATTCTAGGAGTCATTCACATCATATGAGATTGATGCCATTTTGTCAGTGCAGTCTACCACGAAGCAGAAGATAATTTGAGTAGAAATGAAGGTAGTTTGAAGTATATTTTAGAATTTGATATTACAATATCTTATATTGATAATTTGGTAGGCATTAGGATATAATTGTAGTTTATTTTAAATATCCCCTGTATAATATGTGATTACTCATTATAGAAGGAATATATGAACACATAAGAAAAACAGGCACTTGGATTTTGGAACAATAACGGCTCACTTTTTATAGAATCACGTAAGAGGCAATAACTAACCAGAATGTAACTGAGAGACCACAAATGTGAAAGAAGCATGACAGAAAGATAAAATATTTATTAGACTATCCATAAAGCCTATGTGTTTTACTTCTATGATTATTCCCCATTCAAAGCCTATATACTTTTACCTTAACATGAACTTAGTTATCTTAACATGAACGGTTAATTTGATTAACTGGTTTTCTGTGCAGTGGTGCATCAATTCACAGTGGAGTCAGCTGGAGTTATACTGATAAAGTTCCAACAAGGCAAAGAGACAGCCTCAATGTATGTGGGTCTATATAATCTATATGTATGTACACATATACAACAAAGGGGCAGGAAATTAGAAAGCAGACCACTATGGAAGATAATTAATAAGTGGGTTTTAATCTTGGAAAATCTTGTTGTAATGTAGCAGTGCCCCAAATTCAATCATACAGCAAAAAAGCCTGGAAAATATAATGTGGTTGTGTGCCTCAGAGGAAAAGGACCTGGTTTGGTAATCAGTTAGTTAAACTTGTCACAAATACTGGGGTTATGATGATTTCTGTACTACAAGTCACTGCAAACAAACAAACAAACAAAAATGTATTTAGCATTTGCCACTTAAGGGCAAACACCACATGTAGATCTAATTATATAGAAGTATATCATTTCTTTTCATTTTTATTCGTACTGTCCTCAAGATCAGACCTATATCACCAATTAACTCAATATATTGAAAATCTTTTATTATATCAGCTGAAGTGCATAATGAATGAAAGAACCCAATTAATCTTGTTGAACTGGCAGAATGAGTAAACGGTTACTGATCTCCCCTGTTTCTGTCCACAGAGAACAATAAATATCAGTTGATTGTGCATGAGAGAAACATAGCATAAAGGGATAAAGATTAATTCCCATGGGTTTCGAAGCAACTTTGTAAGGAGAAAACTATTAGTAATTTTTCTAAAATTTTTTTTCAGCAAAGAGGCTGGTAGAACCCTGATACTTAGAGTACAACCTGGGCAAACCTTGGTAGCATTTGGACACTGTCACCTTTTGTTTCTAAGACACAGGACAAAAGATGATCCAAAATGTTTCTCTGGGGCTTAGAGGGTGTTAATCATAAGAGCAGGTGGTGTTACTCACCAGAGGAAATGTTTAGTATTCTGGCTTGTTCTGTGCCAGCAGCAAGTGTAAGATTCCAAGTGAAGGAGGAGCCCAAGAGCTATTAAATGATAAATCTATATTTGTGATAAGTTGAATCTTCTAAATTCATCAGTCCCAGAGCAAAGGTCTCTATTTGTCTGGGTTTCAGGGTAGTATTATGTTAAATTTCTACCTGAGTTTATCAAGTAAATGTTTTCTCTTAAAGAGCACAGGGAAACTAGACATCTGAAGAGAGAGATTAGGGGAGAGCTTACATTGAATGGTGAAAAGAGTTAAGTTAATTTGGAGGGAGTTAAAGCAAAATGTCATCTTGACTAAAATTTTGTTTGGGAGTTTGGCCTAGAAGTATTAGTTTATTATTACTTGTTTCTGTGTAAGTACATGTCTTTACGTTCTCCTCCCTCCTTGCCTGTCTCCCTCACTCTCTCCCTCTCTCTCTATTTCTCTCTTCTCTGTTCTACAACTTGTCTTCAATTTCTCATTGTTCAAATAATTTGAAAATGTGTGATTTGGGATTGAGTTCTCTCTTATGTTCACTATGGGGATTTCAGTCCGTCTGTATTCAGGTTTTGAAAAGCAGGGATGCCTTTAATTTGTTTGTAACAATCTAATTGCTTCAAATTGTGTTTTAAGAATTTAGCTTGGAATGTAAAGTATAGGAAGTTTCTGCTATAAATCAAAGCTCTTAGAAGACTCACAGACCTCAGGCAGAACTTCTCAGAGAGCACTTTCAACCTAGATGTAGTTAGGTATATTTTGGGTTTGGTTATGTTTATAGTTGTAGCCAAAATTGGCCAAATATTATTAAGGAGGGAAAAACAGCAGAGAAAAACATGCTCGGTAACATTATTATTTGTCTCTATTCTCCAACACTGTATATCCACATCACAATAGCTCAACAACAGTGGTAAGCTATATTTTTTGAGCAAGAGAGAAAAAAGAAATGCCACATATTAGAAAATCCTGCTAAAAATGAATCAAAAAAGCCAAGGGGTGCAAGATAATTTTAGGTAAACCTACAGAATGAAGAAATCATGTGACTCATAAGTGAGAGATATTTTCTCTCCTTTTCAACTATTTTAATTCTTTAAGTGGTAAATAACTAGGCCAGAAATGTGATCTAGTCACTTCATATCTCCAATATTAATTAATCAATGATTATGGCTTCTGACTCATGTTTTATGCGTGCTTAGAAGTTTAATTCTATCTCTTTGCATCAAGCTAAAAGCAGTGAAAATTTTAAAATGTGCAAATAAATAGAGAAATTTTAGTATGCTATTACTCTATAACTACATATAACTTTTCACATTTTTCGGTAAGACACATTAGAACATTGAAATTGTTTTGTTTGACCTATTCTATGTGAGACCTATAATTATTTCTGCATTTTGTAAAATTTTAGGTCTGCTTTTAGCAATTTATTATACCTTTACCTTTAATAATACTATTTTCTTCCTTTTAGAAATTCCATTAATAAAAATAGATTGGAACACAGCAGCATTGCTGGCAAACCAAGCTTTATTAAATATTTGATCTTATCTGTTATAGAACATGAAAAGCAGCGGTTATGCAAGAGCACCGATTATATGAATTTGCATTTCAAAGTGAAATGGTTTTATAATGAATATGTACGTGAACTTCCTGCCTTCAAGGACGCTGTTCCTGAATACTCCTTGTAAGTAGTGATTTTCACACACACACACCCTCAGATCTAAATTCACAGTCCTGTAAAGTTACACCTGAATTGTGCAGCACTAAAACCTTTTCACATAAATCTTCATTGGAATGAATAAATTTGTGTTATAAAGTTAACATTAAAGGATTTGCCTGTCTTTCAGAAACATATTTAATTGAATTGTGTTGCATATTTCAAGTATGCCTTACCTGGATATTATATTAGACTCAAAGACAAACAAATACATAATAAGACATGACTCATGATAAAATGAATGATTTTCTGTAAAAGTACCACAACACAGATTTTTTTGGGGAAAGTTTGGTGCTTGTATATTGACCTATTTAATCACATTTTCTTTCTTATTCAAACTTTCAACTCTCTTAGGAATGCATATTTCTAAAGTAGAAATAGTTGTTTAACAGGGAACTTTTTCATAAATATCCTTCTCTCGAACACATTTATAATCACACAAGGACACATGTAATACAATGCATTTGAAATGTATCAGAATTCTATTTTATTCTATTGAAGGAGATCTTCCCTATGCCAGACACTGGGGCAAGTGCTGTAGAGCAACAGAAAATAAGATCAAGAGCCTACCCTGAGAGGAACTTATACTCTACGAAACACTGATAAGCTCAAAGATCATGATAAAGCAAAGCAAAATGAAATACGTGCTAATTTCAGGAGCATAAGCAAAGTGCAATAGGGTTTCACAGAAGAGAGAATTTACTGCTATTTCAGGAACTCCACACAATATTTGTGGAGACCAGGTTACAGAAAGAAAATGGAGAAAAAGCATTAAGATGATAATGAAAGTTATGAGCATAATTATGAAGGTAAGAACAAATGAGCTATCATCCATAGGAAGTGAGGCATATTTATATTTGTATAAAATAAGTAGAAAGTAATGTTTTAAAAAATAATGTAGGAAAAGTAGTTTTGAGCTAGATTGCTATGTTGTGAAGCTTGTATCACATTCAATAGGCTTTATGGGAGTTGGAAGAGGCAAGGAATGGAGGGCAGAGAAGAGATTTAGAAGGTGATAAGTGATTCAGTGATGAGATTAGAACAGCTCTTTAATACAACATTTCTCGTATAAAGTATTTAAGAAGTAGTGGGATAGTGGGATAACTTAAAAATGCTATACTACTGGATATAGGGTGTTGGGGAGATTTTGGTCAGAGGATACAATATTTTAGCTAAGGAGGAGGAATAAGTTCAAGAGATCTAATATGCACAGGGTCACTATAATTAGTGTATTCTTCAGTTTTATTTTTCATTATACTTTAAGTTGTGGGATACATGTGCAGAATGTGCAGGTTTGTAACATAGGTATACATGTGCTATGGTGGTTTGCTGCACCCATCAAACCATCATCTACATTAGGTATTTCTCCTAATGCTATCCCTCCCCTAGCCCCCCACCCCCGGATAAGCACCAATGTGTGATGTTCCCTTCCCTGTGTCCATGTGTTCTCATTGTTCAACTCTCACTTATGAGTGAGAACATGCCGTGTTTTGTTTTCTTTTCTTGTGTTAGTTTGCCGAGAATGATGGTTTCCAGCTTCATCCATGTCCCTGCAAAGAACATGAACTCTTCCTTTTTATGGCTGCATAGTATTCCATGGTGTATATGTACCACATTTTCTTTATCCAGTCTATCATTGATGGGCATTTGGGCTGGTTACTAGTCTTTGCTATTGTGAACAGTGCCATAGTAAATATACATGTGCATGCATCTTTATAGTAGAATGATATATAATTCTTTGAGTATATATGCAGCAATGGCATTGCTGGATCAAATGGTATTTCTGGTTCTAGATCCTTGAGGAATTGCCACAGTGTCTTTCACAATGGTTGAAATAATTTACACTCCCACCAACAGTATAGAAGTGTTTCTGTTTCTCCACATCCTCTCCAGTATCTGTTGTTTCCTGATTCTTTAATGATCACCATTCTGACTGGTGTGAGATGGTATCTCATTGTGGTTTTGATTTGCATTTCTCTAATGACCAGTGATGACCTTTTTTCATGTGTTTGTTGGCCGCATAAATATCTTCTTTTTTTTTTTTTCTTTTCTGAGATAGAATCTTGCTCTATTTTCGGGCTGGAGTGCACTGGCGAAATCTTGGCCCACTGCAACCTCTGACTCCCTAGTTCAAGGGATTCTTCTGCCTCAGCCTCCTGAGTAGATGGGACTACAGGCGTGTGCCACCACGCCCAGCTTATTTTTGTGTTTTTAGTGGAGACAGAGTTTCACCATGTTGGTCAGGACGGTCTCGATCTCTTGACCTTATGATCCACCTGCCTCAGCCTCCCAAAGTGCTGAGATTACAGGTGTGAGCCACTGCACGAAGCCCATAAATGTCTTCTTTTGAGAAGAGTCTGTTCATATACTTTGCCCACTTTTTGATGGGGTTGTTTGTTTTTTTCTTGTAAGTTTGTTTAAGTTCTTTGTAGATTCTGGATATTAGTACTTTGCCAGATGGATAGATTACAAAAATTTTCTCCCATTTTGTAGGTTGCCAGTTCCCTCTGATGATAGTTTCTTTTGCTGTGCAGAAGCTCTTTAGCTTAATTAGATCCCATTTGTCTATTCTGGCTTTTGTTGCCATTGCTTTTGGTATTTTAGTCATAAAGTCTTTGCCCATGCCTATGTCCTGAATGGTATTATCTAGGTTTATTCTAGGGTTTTTTATGGTTTTAAGTCTTATATTTAAGTCTTTAATCCATTTTAAGTTAATTTTTGTATAAAGTGTAAGGAATAGGTCCAGTTTCAGTTTTCTGCATATGGCTAGCCAGTTTTCCCGCACCATTTATTAAATAGGCAGTCCTTTCCCCATTGCTTGTTTTTGTCAGGTTTGTCAAAGATCAAATGGTTGTAGATGTGTGGCGTTATTTCTGAGGCCTCTGCTCAGTCCAATTGGTCTATATCTCTGTTTTGGTACCAGTACCATGCTGTTTATATTCTGTAATGTTGCTAAGAGAACATATTTTACATGTTCACACCATACAAATAAGTATATGAAGTAATGCATTTGTTAATTATTTCAATTTAGCCACTCCTCAATGTATATATATTTTAAAACAACATGTTAAACTTGGTAAATACATACAATTTTTTTTAAATAAAACATAATTAAAATAAATACAATAAAATCACAGTCATTATGTTGAATAAAGGCTATACTGATAATATAGAGTGACTGCAGTAAGTATGCAAAGGGTGAAGACATGGGAGAGAAATTTTGAAGAGAGAATTTACAGAATTCACCAACTAAAGACATATGGGGTTAAAAGAATGAGTAAAGGTGAAAATTCCTTAAAGAACTAAAAGTATATCTACCCTTTAATACAGCAGTCCTACTTCTGGGTATCTACCCAGAGGGAAATAAGTCATTATATAAAAAAGATCTTTGCACATGCATGTTTATAGCAGCACAATTCACTATTTCAGAAATATGGAACCAGCCCAAATACCCATCAATCAACAAATGGATAAAGAAATCTATATAGATATATATTTATTTATATGTATATATAAATATATATATATGAGTAGTGTATATATAAATATATTCATATATATGAATACACACACACAGACACACACACACACACACACACACACACACATACACTATGGAATACTATTCAACCATAAAAAGAAATGAAATAATGACATTCACAGCAACTTGGATGGAATTGAAGACAATTATTGTGATTGAAGTAACTCAGGAATGGAAAACCAAACATTATATGTTTTCACTCATAAGTAAAAGCTGAGATGTGAGGATGCAAAGGCATAAGAATGATACAGTAGACTTGGGGGAAACGGAGGGAGCGGAGTGAGGGATAGAAGACTACACCTGGGTACAGGATACACTGCTTGGATGATAGGTGCACCAGAATCTCAGAAATAACCACCGAAGAACTTATCCATGTAACCAAACACCACAATGTTCCCCTCAAAACCTATTGAAATGAAAAAGTTTAAAAAATAAAAAATAGACAAGAAGAGGAAAGAGTTAAACATGAAGTCTGCATGCCTAAATTGTTGGTAGAATCATTGATCAGGAATAGGGAAGTAAAACACAGGAGCTATTTGCCAGACACTTCTGCTCTGGGCTCTGTCTAGACACCCTACACTAAACTAAAATCAGACTAATATGTTCCCTGATGGCCAACTAAAAAAGCTAAATAAAATTAAACAGCATCAGAAAGACAACAAAGGCAACCAGGACTTGAGAATATAAGATACCTGAGAAAAGAGAAATGCGCTAAGGTGAGTCCTATATTTTGTCGTATCTTCTCTCCCATGTTCTTCACCTCCATACATCTGCCAGTTTGCGATACAGGGGTTGCAGAGCAAACAGCCACGATAGCTCAGTTTACAGCTGTCTCCCTGGACTGGAGAAACAATATGAGTGATGGAGCTATGACGACTGCTTGGGTTTGTGAGATCAAGAACCCAGAGAAAAGGAAACTACAGAGAGATGAGCACAACATTCTGCAGGCAGTTCCCACTGAAGGCATTTTCTGATGCCTAATTTGCCTACGTGTTGAGATTAGGGCAGAAAAAATCAAGTAGAAAGTGGCCACTAAGAGATTTGGAACTAAGTAAAGACTTGAGCATTCTCGTAGTGCTGAAGGGACAAATGTTAGAGGTCAAGGCTGATCCCCTTTTTGCCTACTAACAGTAACAGCCTCTCCTTTTGTTTCAGCAGTAACCACCATCTGATGCATAGATTAGTTTTATAGATTTGTATACTTTATATAAATGGAATCATGCATTGTGTACAAAAAATAAGAAGGAACATTATAAATGCTCCAGGCTTTCGGATGAGACCTTTGAAGATTTCTACCCTAAAAATAATGGAAAACTGGAAATAGACCAACCTAAAACCCAGCATTGTATACATCAAGGTCCACAGCTTTTCATGGGCAATATATAACATTCATCAAAAAATTAAAAGCTACCAGACAGCAAGACTGAATGACTATTGGAGATTATGCTTCTTCAGCAATGAATTGAAAAATAAGACCCCAAAAAACAATAAGAACAAAGAAGTTTGAACAATATGAATAAAACATATATATCTATCTATACAGGTACCTATATTTCTATAACTATATCTGATCATCCAGGGGTTCCACAATTTTTCATTGACAATGCTTACACACAAGAACACTGATATAAAATTTATAAACAAAAATGATAAAATACATATTGTTATTAGGTACACATGGTACATTTACCAAAATAAACTGTCTCCTGAGCTATGAAACAAAACTAATACATTTTAAGGAGGGAAATCATGTATTATATATTCTTTACCACTGTGGAATTGAGACACAAATCAAATCCAAAAATATAATTAGATAACTAAATACAGAAATTCAGCAGGATATTCTAAATACACACAAGTGAAAAAAGAAATCATGGTAAAAATTACAAAATATTTTGAATTAAATGCTAATAAAATATGGCATATCCAATTTTATAGAATGCAGCTAAAACAGGAAGTAGATGAAAATTTATAACTTGTTTGAAATAGAATTTTTAAAGTAGGTGTGGTCTATTTAAAACTTTATTAAATTTCTATGTTATAGCCACAAACAATTAGATTATATATAAACTGTGCTATTTAAATAACATTAAAACCACCAGAAATAAATGTGATGAAGGGTGTACAAGCCATCTTTTCAAGCAACTATAAAATATTATGAGATAAATTTAAGATGAACTAAATTATGTAACATTCATTAAAAGTGCATTATTATAAAAATAGTAATTCTCCTTACATGGACCTACATTTTCAATGCAACCCTATGCAAATTCCAAAAGATATTTTTGTGCAAATTGACAAGATTTTTAAAATGCATGTAGAAATGCAAAGTGATTAAAAATACAAAGGCAATGTACAAACTGGAGAACTACGTTATCGATTATCTTATAAGAGCGTTGTTAAGAAAGTGTCATGTTAATGTATTTCTCAGTCCGTTCTCACACTGCTATAAAGAAATACCTGAGTCTAGGTTAAAAGAAAAAAAAACAGTAGGTTTAATTGGCTCACAGTTCTGCAGGCTGTACAAGAAACACAGTGGCTTCTGCTTCTGGGAAGTCCCCAGGAGGCTTTCAATCATGGCAGAAGGTAAAGGGGGAGCAGGGCATCTCACATAGTGGGAGCAGGAACAAGAGAAAGTGAGGCGGGAGGTGCTGCACACTTTTAAACAACCAGATGTCATAAGAAGTCACACACTAGCACAAGAACACCAAGGGGATGGTTCTAAACTATTCATGAAAAATCCACCTGCACTGTCAAACCACCTCCTCCCAGGCCGCACCTCCAACACTGAGGACGACAATTTGACATGAGATTTGGTGGGGACACAGATCCAAACCATATCAGTGCAAAACAAATGAACCAAGGGAACAGAATAGTTCAGAGACCAGATTCACATGTATGGCATGACCTAATTTGCATCAAAGATGCAAATACAGTGGGGAATCAATGGTATTCTAAATAAACGGTGCTAGATCATCTGGGCATACATATAGAAAAAGGAATGGATGCTCAGAAAGGAGAAAAACAATATCTTAAACCATTTGCAAAAACCAATTGTCCATGAATTATAAATCATAACTATGAAGTCCAAGGTAATCACCCAGGATCAGTTACAGATTGGTGGGAATGGGTAGAAGCTCCATGGCAAAGAATTAAGAAATGAGGAAATGGATTGATAGGGAAGAGAGCACCCAAGGTCTACATTTTACAAGAGTTTGAATTTTGAAGGGAATTACAGAGTAACTATGGGGAATTAAGCAAAATTGAGGCAGCAGGAGAAGAACCAAGAAAAAGGGAGGGGTTGGAGGTACAGAGAAGGGGATTGATTTGACGGAGAACAGGTAAAGGTCTCTAAGGAAGCAAAACTGCAAGAGAGAATGAAAGGAGATTGTTGATTCTGAATTACTCTCCTATGCAAAAAGAGCATAATTCCTGTTAATTGCATGCGAATGATGTCCTTTGTGGTATGTAACATTTTAAATTTTTTATAGGTGGTTTGAACCTTTTGTCATGCAGTGGCTGGATGAAAATGAAGATGTGTCAATGGAATTCCTTCATGGAGCACTGGGAAGAGACAAAAAAGATGGAGTGAGTTTAAATTAAGAATGTTCATTGTCATGATTCAGTCACATTGTTTGCTTTTAACCTGATGGGAATCATCAGAGTCATTGTTACTGTTCCCATTTCCCAATAACTAAAATTAATTTAAAACACAATTTCTGTGGTCTGGTCAGAAAACTAGAAACTTGCTTAAATTTATTAAAAAAAAAAAAAAGTTCAGTCACCCATTTTCCCCAAGATTTTCTTTAATTCTTACATTAATCTGAATCTCCAGGTTCCATAAGCTTGTACAAAACATCTTTGTTGTCCTGGAACTTTTCCAGGATTTCTAGATTAGGAGCAGATACTCTCCCAGTCCCTCTGCAGCAACTCCCAAAATCTTGAGCCACAACAGGCTTGCTGAGCTAACTTATTGCCTGGGGGGAAATTGAAATACAAAAGAACCAGTTCCTCCAGTCAGCAGTGGAAAAACCAATTAGCAGCAGCTTGCCCCATCATATTAGTTCCACTACACTTTCTAGAAAAGGAGATTAATGATTTTAAAGTGGGTAAGCATTTTATGACTGGGAAATGTTGATATTTGATGTGGGAGATTCAGTTGTTAATGGGAAATAATGAGAATGTTTCCATTGCCCCTCTAATGTGCTGTTTGGGCTGGTTTCACCTCCTCTCCCCACAGTTCCAGCAGACATCTGATCATGCCCTCTTTTCTTGCTCCGTGGTTGATGTCTTTGCTCAGCTGAATCAGAGCTTTGAGATTATTAAAAAACTGGAATGTCCTAATCCTGAAGCATTATCTCACTTAATGAGAAGATTTGCAAAGGTGGGTTAAATAAAATGAGTCATTTTTTTTTCTGGGTCTGTGGCAATCTGAAAAATGTTGTTGTTTTGTGATGTTAGTCTTCTCTGACACTCCTACCTTAATTTACTTGCAATTCTGTACTAGTCAGTTCAGTTGTTTCCGAGATTCTTGTCTGATTCTTATGCAGGGTAGTGACATGACAAACAGTAATTTAGGGAAACTAGATACACAGTTCTATATCTGGCTGATCTTAATATAAGTCTGATTCCGTATATTGAATGATGACTGAGGTTTTAGACTGTTCATTCAACAAGTGCTTGCTGATAAGCCTCACTCGCACACACTATAAGACACCTTGAAAGATGTAGTCATGAATAATCATAATATGGCCTCAAAAAACTTGTATGGAAGGGCCAAAGCTATAAACGACTATGACAAAGTCAAATGCTGTAATCAGAGCATCTCAGAAGTTGAAGGAGGCCCAGAGGATGGATGTATGGATGGATAGATAGATAGACAGACAGACAGATAGATAGATAGACAGTTAGAGACAGACAGATGCTAAACCGTATTATATTTATTTGCCATGAAATATTCTGATCTCAAGTCTTTATTAATTAGGAAGACTAACCTCCCACTTTTTAAAATATTAAATAACAGCCAAATTTCATTCATTTAAATTATTCTTAGAGATGACTTTATTAGTCCCCTTAGATGATTCTAATTTCCCAATATAGTGAAATCTGCAAGAGAATATTCTAAAAATTCTGAGTCTTTTCTTGGTGAGCAGCTGTGTTTGGGTGAATGCCAAGAAAAGGATGAAACTGGGTCATTAGGGATGGTGTTTGAAAAAGTATGTCACGTACTATTCTTGGAATTCTGTAGGATGCAGGGGAAGCAGGATCATATGAGAATTTAAAAATCTCAGGGTTAATATGTTTAGGTAAATATATTTAGTAACATAATACAATTATACCCAATATTAGAAAAGTAACTAGAATTCACCCTCAGAGTAGTCAGGCATGTAGGTTACATAAACTGGAAGACAATATCACACTGTAACAGAGTACAAGGAATGTTGAATTGAGATTCCTAGACCCTGGGCCCCAGCCAGCCCTCCACCCCTTGGTAGCTCTGACTTTTCTTCTACTGCAAAACTGAGCTTAGCCACAATAAGCCTGCTGGGGTATAACCAAGTGTACTGAATGGAAGTATTAAAAGGTGGGAGGTCACAAGGAAGGTCAAATGAGAATCACACTCAGGAAAACACATTCTCTGAAGCAAAAGAAAAGAATCAGTTTTCATATTTCACTGTGGGGATGTGTGCTTTTATTGGCACAATTAAAAAAAAATCAAGTAAAACATTTTTAATCCGTGGAAATTCAATAATATCAAATTATCAGAAGGAAATAATGTAAGAACAATGAGAAGCATTTTTCATAATTTTCGCTGAAAAAGAAATTCGATTTTATTAGAATGATTTAAAGAACTCTTGCCAGCATTTCTCTTTTTAACACTTGCAGTGACTTACTATACAGAGTAATGAATAAAAAGCAAAATCAATTAAACATAAATATAACAATAAGTCAAATCAGTCAAATCTATTTTACTATTATCAGCCTTTCTATCTATAATTTGTATTTTATGTATCAAAGTAGATAAAAATGGTTTGTTTACTCTAATTAGCCATTTCATAAGAACTGCAAACTATTGGAATTTGTTTTTATTTCATCAGATGTGACTTAAGTCTTGAAAACTCTACCCTTACCGGGATTGGGATTCTTATATCAAAATACACTAACATCCCATTATCTTTATGGGATTTATGTTGATTTAAACAATCTCACGGAGATAAGATATATTAATTATATCTATAAACATTTCAAAGATTTTGCATTTTAAAATGGGATTTAAAGGGATAATTTATTCTTACTAAATAGGATTTAAGACTGAAAAAGGTACCAAACAAAATGCTTCAAATTTCATATCAAATACTTTCAGAAGCTGTAATGAGTGATAAAATGGGCACATGAGTAGTCAATATTCCTATGACTATACTGCTGCTCTTGACAAGTATGGGTAATTTAATTTTAAAAAGAGATATGAAGTAATGATATTTTTAATATTGCTTAAAAACAAATCAACAAATATTGAGTCCTGGGTATGAGTCTGGCTGTTTGCCAGGTGCTGGAGACACTGTGGTAAATGATGCACACATATTTCTATTCCTTGTTCTCTGGGAACATAACTCTAATTTTTAAAAATAATAATGATTTATTGAGCGCTATTATATGCTAATCACTTTATACATTTTCTTATTCTTCACAACTGTCTAATGAAATGGGTACTATTATTTTCCCTAATTTTCATCCATGATGAAACAGACCAAAAACGTTTAAATAATTGAAATAAGGCAGCCAACTAGAAATGATATGGATAGAATCCTTTCCACCCCTAAACTATACTCCCTTCTCATTCTGGTGTGATCAGAATTAAGTTAGAAATTTGGAGAATAGAATCTCCAAATTTTTACCCTTAAGGTCAAGCCTAGGCAATTGTGGTGGCAGAAATGGAAGACACTATCTTATGTTGGATGTGTTAAAATACATTACATAAATCAGTGAAGTCACCTTTCTAATGTGGCTGAACCAGTATGACAATTTTCTTGTCTTCCTTGTGTTGTTCTAATACTACACTGTTCCATGCATAAAATGTGAATGAAAAGATGGATTTTGAGCCACACTTCTTATTATCGTAAGAGCAATACACTAGATGGAACACAACTGGAAGTGTTGACAACATATTTAGTCCAGTCCTAACAGGGTGGCATTCGCTCAGAAAACCACGATGCCTTTGTCTCAGTAATGGATGGCCATCCTACTCTATGCTCCACCAGTAGCTGCATGTCAAATCAGAACTGATTGTAGCTGAAAGATATTTTAGTCACCCTGTCTGATCCTTTAAATGCAGCAGAATCATTCTCTGTACTGCCACACTCCTATTAGAATTTCATGTTATTTAATCAGGAACTCTTTGAATAGCAGCTCTTCATATGCATCCATAAAAGAGCCCTCTGCTCCTCATGACTATTTCTTTAGAACAAGATGCAACCACCCCTGCTAAGCTGTTTGTTGCCTCTCTCTGCGCTGTGCTCTCTTCTGAAGACCAGTAGTTCCCCAAAGGTAAAATCATGACCGAAGCTCACACACCCAGAATTTCTATCTTCCAGGCCTTGCTAGGCGCCCCTTCCATCACAGCTTCTCTCTAAAGAGTTACCTCCACCCTCCCCTGCATTCGTTAATAGAGTGGTTCTCAAACTTTGTATGCATCGGAATTACCTTAGACTTCTTAAAACCCAGACAGCTGGGGCCCACCTCTAGCATTACTGACTAGTAGTAGTAATTTAGGATAGGACCTAAATTTAGGTAATTTAGGATAGGACCAGATAATTTGCATGTCCAACAAGTTCCCAGGTGATGCTTATAATGCTGCTGATTCCAGAACTACATTCTGAGAATCATAAGTTAGGCATGTCATAAGCAACAGCTTATTAGAATTAAAGAACTACTGTGTGGTAGTGGCTTACTTAGCTGAATAAAGTAGAATGAAATTGAAGTTGCCCACAAAATGTACATTGCACACTCTCACAAGTGTGCATTGTACTTAGTAAAGATAGGAATTATCACAGAAGTGTACTTAAGACTCTTATAGGCACACAGCTTTAAGCTATATCTATATGACTGTGAACTTTTCTTACCTGCAGCCCATCCTGGCTTGCTAACCGTTGGCATTTATAGGCTAGTACATGCGAGATCCCAGGATTCCTTGTCTGTAAGCATAAATTCAAGGGACTGGGGTTTTCCTATGAAGTAGAATCAAGCTGTCGATCATAGGGCATACTTCGAGAATGGCTGTAAAGGGTATCAAGCTTCCTCTTTCTCGTTTAGAAAATGATGAAAACAAAACAAAAGCCAGGCTGTTCAGCATGTCACCCAGCGGCTGAAGGATGTAGGGGAATCAGAATCATAAGAATTTAAAAATCTCATATGGCACTGAGTTGTAGAGGATTTTCATGCAGCCCAAACTTTACCTTAAGTGAGTTACAATGTCTGAATTACAGCAACTGCCTAAAGTCAGGTTTATGGTTTGTGTTTATATGTATTTGTGTATGCAGTACAATATAATGATTCTTCAAGTTTATAAGGTCATCAAGAAGCTGTAAATTGAGAGTGGTGTTCATATGTACAAACGAATAAGTATTTCATAGGTAAGTCCAAAGTAATTCAGCATTATTTCCTAAGTAAAATTTGAAGAGACACATTTGGAAGGTAATTCAGTCTGATCAGCCATCTGTTTACCAGGATTTTTGGTCTGCTGCTTGATAAGATTTTATGTTTTCCAAGGTCAACTTTCTATTTAAGTTGCTGCATATTATCATTTTACTGTGTACTTCAGTAAAGTATCAGTTTTCTGTCCGCATGTTATCTCATATTTCAGGTTTTCATTGTGATTTTCAAAGTCTGTAACACAAGTTTATAGTCAATTTGGTGAATTCAGGTTTATAAATTAAACATCTCGTCTTCAGTTTAACTCTTTGGAATGTCTCCCTCAGCTGATTTTGAACCACTAAGAAAATTCAGACATACATTGTACAAAAAAAAAAATTAAAGCTTTTTTGTCTTTAGTTTTCTTTTTTTGTTTTTTGAGACGGAGTCTCACTCTATCGCCCAGCCTGGAGTGCAGTTGCATGATCTCAGCTCACTGTAATTTCTGCCACCTGGGTTCAAGCAATTCTCCTGCCTCAGCCTCCTGAGTAGCTGGGATTACAGAAGCCTGCCACCGTGCCTGACTAATTTTTTCTATTTTTAGTAGAGATGAGGTTTCACCATCTTGGCCAGGCTGGTCTTGAACGTCTGACCTCATGATCCACCCACCTCAGCCTCCCAAAGTGCTGGGATTACAAGTGTGAGCCACCTCACCCAGCCTTGTTTTTACTTTTCTATAAAAAGAGTTGATATTTCTACTGCTATTGTTGCCTTATCTCTTCTAAGAAAATCATGTCTACATTTGGCTTTTGATAATTTAATCTATGTATAAAAGCAGTAGGGTGCAAACTGATTAATACATGTTTAAGTAATTGAAATAAAGTTTAATTTACGTGGCTCATTTTTCAATGTTTTGCATAATTAATGAAAGCAGAGGGCATTTATAGGCTCAGAAATAGTTACTAGAGAGAGAAAGAAAATGGAGAACTATGATGAAAAAGACAGCAGGAAGGTAACTTAGGATAAAACTTTACAGTGTATTTGTAAACTACATACTTACCTGAGTAAAGTTCACGATGTTTTCTTTCTTAGACTATCAACAAAGTGCTTCTCCAGTATGCTGCAATTGTATCAAGTGATTTCAGTTCATATTGTGATAAGGAAAATGTGGTAAGTAAAATTATCTCTACTTTCAGATATCTCTCAGTTGAGATTTACTTCTCCAAAGTATGAGTAAGTAAGAGAAATTGTTTACTTTCAGTTTTCACATAGGATAATAAGAAACAAAGAGCTTAAGAAGTTGAAAACTTCTCCAAAGTTGTTGAACTGGTTGTAATACAGGATTCACAGGAAGGTTGAGAGTGTCTCGATGCCAGGCAACTTGTGGCTTTCCATGTAGATAAGGAACAAGACTAGCATAAATAATTGAAGATTCACATAAAATACTGGAGCTGAGAAAAACAAGGGACTTAAAAATTAGATGAGTATTGGCACCAACTAGTTTCCTTTCGGCACTAATACTAAAATAAGTGTAATTTAGCCTTTCAGTTTTCAAATAATTTGAGAAGGTTAAGGTATGGAACAACGCTGATTTCTATTCTGAATTATTAAAATAGCTTTTTTAGATGATTCAGGAAATATTTATAAAATTCGAACTAGTATTACAACTTAATAAAAGGCATAAAGAGAAGCAAGATAAAGGTATTTGAAATATAGTGAGATTTATTTTATAGTGAAAGGTGAAAGCTTTTTTATTCAATCCGTAGTATTAGGATTAATAAGTTGGCAGCATTGTAAACATTTTGAAAAACAGTAGCTCTCAAAAAAAGTGTTTAAAAGTGAGTATAGGATTTTTTTTTTTTTAAAGAAAAGAAAAACCAGGTTTTCCCCCCTCAAAAAATCAGTTTCACTATCAGGTGAATCTAAATTATTCTAAAGAAAGCTGCTAGTCTTCTCCTTGAAACCTCACCGACCTCTTGCTGGCAGCTCATTGAGATAAGTCAGTCCTAATGGTTCTTGAGAATTCTAGAAGATGCTTCTTTTCCTTAAATTAATATGCTGCCCAGAAATTTTATTAGAACTTCTTGACAACTCAAATAATGATTTCTAATTGCCATTGATTATAAATAGTCAAAAAGCAAGATAGAGTGTTTATTTATTGAAAGCATATTATTTCTAATTAAAGGATAATACATGTCTTAAGCATTATATTGAAAATCAAAACAGTACCTGATAATTTCACAGAAGATCCTGTTTATATTAGGACAGCCAAATTGAAGATTGTGAAAGGTAGCTACGAACTCTAAGGCTAATTTCTGATATTCAGAAAGGAAAATTAGTTTTTAAAAGCCCCTGCAGAGTTCCACTTTATGTATTAACATTCTACATTATATTTTACATTTAATAAACATTGAGATAAAAATCATAACCCACTATTTATTGTATTATTCTATGTACTCTTTCTGTAGGTTGTATTCTTTTAAAAATTAAATCTTTATAAAAAGAAACAAAAGCCCTCCAAATATCACAGCACAGGAGCTTCCTTTTCCTTCCCTCAGTGCTTTTCTTCCATAATTACTGATATTTTGACCAACCTTGTACACTACTGCTTAAATGCCAAGTACCATTTTAACTTTTATAAAAGAATATCACTTGGTTGCTTGGCTTATGTTTTCATTCAAGGCAAATTCAAGTGCTTTTGTACATTTCCATGAGTTTATATAGTTGTTATTACAGATACTTATTTATAATTATTTAAATATCAGATTTCAATATCAAGACCATTGAAAGTTGTACATCTTTCAGTATATCTATGGTAGCATATCTATATTATCTGAAAATTGAGTTAGAAACATCTAAAGATAGACATCATTTAAGATGTGACCATAACATAGGCTGGCACGATGGCTCATGCCTGTAATTCCAGCACTTTGGGAAGCTGAGGTGGGCTGATAAACGGAGGTCAGGAGTTCAAGACCAGCCTGGCCAACATGGTGAAACCCCTCACTATTAAAAATACAAAATTAGATGGGCATGGTGGCATGCACCTGTAATCCCAGCTACTTGGGAGGCTGAGGCAGGAGAATTGCTTGAACCCGGGAGGCAGAGGTTGCAGTAAGCCAAGACTGCGCCATTGCCCTCCAGCCTGGGCAAAAAGGAGTGAAACTCCATCTCAAAATAAAAACAAAAAGGATATGACAATAACATTACAGTTCTCTGGATTCAGAATTAAAAACCAGAGTTAAATAAAATATGTCAGAATATTTTTTTTCCTCTGTGACATTTTAAATTAGAAATCGGTCAAAACATTTTTATTTATTTTATTTCACATTCCCAGATACAGCAAGACATCGCAATCTAAATTAGAATTACTTTTATTTTGAATAATTTTTAAAAATATTTTTAAACTCAGAAACACTTTGGCCATATAGAAATGTCCCTAGTCTGAACAAAACTAACTTTCATATTCATCATGTTTCAATTTACTAACTTTGTTCCAGATTTAGATAAAATTAAAGGTGTTATTATATTTTTAGGGAAAAAGTAAACATATAAAAGTAAGAAGTTATAAATTGACTTTAACATAGGTTGTTTTATCTTATTAACCTCCTCAAAAAGCAATATCCCTGAATTAGGGTAATGTTTTCTTTGCTGTCAGTTTCTTTATTTCATTTACTATGAAGTTGTTGAAAGTAGAAACTTTCATGATTAAATTTAAGGTGTATTTGTATAATCTGTTCCGAGTAGGAGTTTGATGAATTGATTCAGTAAAATTGAACTTTGAACATTTCAAGGTCAGAGAAAGCTTAATGAAAGGGGAGAGTCTCATATTTATTTTTGTCTCCCTCTGGATAACCACATCTCTGTTTTTTCTCTGTAGTCTTACTTAGGATCAATAGCAATCCATGTCAAGTTAGCCCAATCCTCTATGTTTAGTTTATTCTCAGTAGCTCTTTTTCATCAGAAATCATCATGGTAAGAGGAGTTGGCAGCTGGCCTTTATTTATAAAGCTGGTACTGGGGTCCTGTTATATGTGCCAATAAAGATTAGCTTGAATGTTAATATTGAATAATCTAACAAGAGTCTATCAAGTGAACTTATACTTACGGGAAATAAGGTGATAAAAACCCCTCACCTGTGTAGTCTTTCTGCTTCTCATTATAAGTCGTGGTTTTACTTTGACCTTGGATTTCTCCCTAGTAGGATTGCCCAGATTCACACCAAATCTTCCCCTTCTGCAATTAAAAATAGATGCCAATGACCCTATCTCCTAGTGAAAAGATAGTCTATTGGCTTAGTTTATGGACTTTTGGTCAAGATGCGGAATCCCCTGAAAATTTGGCGATACCCGCTATGGAAGGGACTAAGCCCACATCAAGTAGTACTCGATGATGACTATAGATCAGAATCATTTGTGGCACATTTTGATTCAGCTAATTAAAATGGAATCTTTGAGGGATAAATCTCAGACATCTGTGTTTCAAAATAAAGTATTTAAGTGACTGGAACAAAAAGGGATTTTTTAAATTGTTTGCATAAATCAAAATGATGATGTAGTCACTTTAAGAGTCAAGTAGAAAGTTTTTCAAAGGTCAGTAATGTGGCTAAAGTAATAATAAAATCTTTCCACCGATAAGAGCTAACACCTCTCTGACATCCCCTGAGTCCTTTGCATGACTCTGGTTATTGGCTTATTTCCCAGCAGCTTGGAAGATACATCCATTTTCCTTTTTATGTCTCTTTCTTTGTCTGTTCTCCTCTGATATAGTCGCTCTTAGGAGTCAAATACAGCAAAGACTAAATGATTCTATAACTATTATGAATTGTTTTCTAACTATGAATTAATTTTTACTATCCTAAGTTCACATCCAGACCTGCAACAAAGCTTTACATCTTTGTTATTGTTATATTTCTGGCTCCTAGAAAACAACTGGAGAAACATTTTCTAAGCATGTATTATATGTGCACCACTGTGCAGTAGCTTGTGAGTAAGAAAAGCAGAAAGAGACACAGCAGCATGTACAATATATTTAAGGTTGGCTCGTGAGAGTGAAAAGTAACTCAAATGTAAAGCAATATAAAACAAATGCCAAGTGAGTGATAAGATAAAATCCAGGAAAAAAGGAACACTCTAACTTGAATGCTGGTTGTGAGTCAAATAAGCAAAGAGGAAAATAAGAAGAGAAACACGGATTAAAGTCAGAAGCAAAAGGCTTTGAATACCAGCATGTGGTCTTTATCTGGAGCGTGAACATCTATTTAAGTTCATTTTTTAGATGATTTTACATTTAAAAATTCACATGATGTTTTGTTTTCTAAAACAGTAAAATAACAGAAGAATCTAAGCTAACCTATTTCTAAAAGTAAATCTATGAAAACAAAAAAATGTGCTTACTTTCTAAGTATGAAATATTACAATGTTAAAGATAAAAGAAACATTAGCAGTAAGTCTCCTTATTTTCTATGTTATTAAATTTCATTCCCCAATGTGGCATTATATTTTACCATTTCTATTCTTAACTGTTACAAACTATAATGCTGAAATTGCAAGATTATTATATATATCAAATATAATAGGAATCAAAGATAGCTGTTTTCAACCATTTGTAAGTTAAACTCATTCAATAATTTTATATAAAAAGATTGCTCATAATAGTCTTTCTTTTTCTATATTTAAAGCCCTGTATCTTGATGAACAATATTCAACAATTGCGGGTCCAGCTGGAGAAAATGTTTGAATCCATGGGAGGGAAAGAGGTGGGTATCTTTCTCCTATGTTTGCTAAAAACCTACTTAGAGATTATTAGCAGCATATCTCTTTCTATGAAAGCATCTTAATCAAGTTTTTACATGGTTTAGCTAAGAACAGAAAATGATAATAATCTAAAATATCATTAACAACTAAAATGATTATTATCCACAACAGAATACTTTAGTAAATACATTAGAAGTGTGAATGGGTGGCCTTTGGTCTTATGTGTGTGCACGTGTGTGTTTGTATGTGTAGTCATATATACACACATATATATTTGTATGCTAATGATTTGTAAAGTTCCACAAATTGTGTTTTTTACCATCTTGTACAATATCAGTTTGATATAAGTGTTTGTTCTGAAATACGCTTTGTAGCGCTATTGGTTTGTTTATTTTTCACATCAAGAAAAATATGTACCAGGGGTTGATTTTTCACATCAAGAAAGCTCTGTCAAAAATGTGTTGTGTGCTGTGTCTGTAATGTGTCATGTCTTTGTCCAACATCTATGACTTGCATTTCCATGAGCAGAAGAAGGAAGGAGAAAGATTCTTTTATGAGGTTTGTGATAGTAAGCATCTTATCCCTTACCTGGCTGTTCCCTCCAACCCTCACTCCATACCTAAAGACCATTGCATTTTCTACTTATTCCCATTTGCTTGTTTGGAACAGACAGACAGTGAAATACCAGCTATGCACCTGTGTCTTCCTGCCTGCCACATTCTTTTTTTCATAAACTGACCTAAGCATCCAGGAGTTGAGGACTGGAGAAGGTGCCAAGAGGAAGGGTCATGAAGCAGGGATTCTCCCCGTACCCCTATTCCCCTTGAAACAATCTCAGGGGCAGCTATCTCAAGAATATGTAGGTAGATATTTCTGCTTAAGATTCATTTACATTGCTCCTTCCTGTGGGAAAGTTTCAGAGATGTGCATAATGCTGGGATGCATTTTCAAGTGAATATCCCTTTTATTTCTAAATTTATGTGACTACAAATACTTCTTTTAAAATTGGCCTCTTCCCATGCAGTTTTGCTTTTAACCCCAAGGAGATGTTTTTATAATTCCCCCAACCCCTGTTTCCTTTTCCGTATTTTGAAATATGAACTTGCTATTTAGCATTCTCCAATTGAGAAGCACTAGAAAACCCGTGTGATGATGCAAAAATCACACAGGTTTTAAAAAAATGAACGTTTATGAACTGTGCCTTCATTGCAACCTCAGTTTTATTTGTGTAAAATAAGGCCTCGTTCCCTAAAGTGTGTTAATGCTTTATGTAAGGTTTGAGGGCATTGATCTTATTTTAAAATTCTTCTGCTGAAGTAGGTGAGCAGAACCAATTAAGGATCATAACGTGAGATTTCCTTTTCCATTTTACTGATATCTTATATGCAGACTTGAAGTCCACTTAGCATTTAGAAGAGTGATGAAGAAATTATTGATTTCATGTGGGAAATACTGTCTCCTTTCTGTGAATTTTAAAGCCCACAAATCATTTAAGAATAAAGTTATATTTAAAATGTCGTATTTCCACAGATGTTGCCTTATGCTACTTATGCTATTTCATTACTATTCTGTATTTGAACCCTAATGTGAATAACATATTGCTGAACTGAATTTAACCCGATAAATCAGACCTGTACTTAAAGGAAACTGTATGGACCAAGTCACCTGCTAACTAAAAATGTTATAGAGTGGCTTTTTCACCAATAAAGAAAAATGAATTCCTTATTTCAGATAAAATTGCTGGTTTGAAATATACAGGTTTCATACTATACATTTTATTTCAAATATATAACTAAACCATATAACTCCTCTTCTTATTGAATAAAATAATGAAAACAGAAATAGCAAGTTTGGTGCCTTCTCCCTTTAAAACTCTTGCAAGGTCTATTTGCTAAACTCCTCAGACACAATTGAAGAAGAAAATTTAAATATATCAGTGAAATAAAATGAATGTTGAGCTTCTAACAATGTAAACTTCTTCTTTCATTTTCTATGTTTAAGTATTTTTTTTCATTTCTTTCCTTCTCTTTACCCTTTTCTATGATTTCCTATTTCTCCTGTTTTCTTTTTCTCCTCTCCATACATAGATTGTTTCGCTTATTATCTTCCATTTTCAGTTCAAAGCTTTAGGTAGGGCCAGTTAGCATTGGTATGGAGATTGATGAAATGTCAGGAGGAAGCAAGACTTGCATTTAAGTCTCAGTGCAACATGTATCCTCCCAGAAAATATAAGCTTAATTAATAGAGAATTATGATAGAGTTTCTGATTACTCTGGGGTCTCTAGATAACAGGATTTTAAAATAATAAGCAGAGTTCTTAGAATATTGTTGTATAAACATGGCAGTATCTAAATGTTTTCCTTGAGGCTTTTATAAAGATAAAAAAGGATTTGATTGAAAATTACAGAATTCACCCTTTGATATGAGGAGTGTATACAACACTTGATACAGACATGTTCAGGAACCTTTAAAAGTTATACAGTATTTACTAATCCAAATTCCTAGTTACTTCCTTTCAATGGAACTGTTTATAAAACCTTGACTGGCATTGCTAAGGGATATTTTCCAGGGTAGACCTTATTCTTCTTTTAAGAGTTTCTTTTTATTTTATTACCCCGTATCTGTGCTGAGATAATGTACTTCTTGCTATAAAAATTAAATAGCAAATATTTGCTTGTGCACTTGCTCAAAATAATTTGTAATGCCATGTGTTTACTAGTTGGCTTCTAACAACAGCATTGCTTGCCTCTAATATTATACTGTCTGCAAAGTGCTGGCTGCTTACAGGCATGACTGCATGCTACTGCAGCTCCCGGCTGCTTTATCCTGATCACTGTGTAGTTGAGGCAGCTGTTTTTTCTTCACAAGATCAGCCTCTTTTCCCTCTGGACATAAAAAGAGTGTTTAAAACCTTTTTTCAGTAGAAAAATCCACTCTCTGTATGGAATCCAAATGGAAACATTGCCTAACACCATGATGATCTTGGGATTATGTTGTTGACAATGGTTCCAAAAACAATCACTTAAGCAATCATTAAGCATACACAACTGCAAACACAATATCCTATGGGCCATGTCGGCAATGCCCTATTTAGGAAAAAAAAAGTCAAAACAGAATAGCTAACCACTAAATTTCTTCTCCTATAAAGAGATTTTCCAACATACTTCTCTGCATATAAATCTGGAGCATTTTTTGGCATAATGTCTCTGATTCCTCTCAAGAATATTTTAAAAAAGAATCTCACAAACCGTGAAGAAAAACTAACCTTTAGAAATGGACTACAGAGTCTGATTTTTTAAAAACACCTCAGGCAATTTTTTATGTGGATACAGTTTTGGGAATCACTATACTAAAACAAATATAATACCCAACCCATGTTATAGATGGACTAGAACTAGAAGTTAAATTATTTACACTGCAATCCCCATACAATATTACCTGCCCCCTTTAAATCAATATAACAACAAAATGATTGTCAGAGTGCCATGTACTAATTTTCATTCATTGGTGAATGATTACTGCAGTTTACATCATGTTAATAGCTTATTTTGTGAATATAATTCAGTATATATCAATTGCAAATAATTACTTAGCTTATATTCATTTTATAACAAAAAAACATTGCTGCAGCCCCTGAAAATGGCTCTTCTTTAATCTGCAGTCTAATTTGTAGAGGTATATGAAAAAAATCCAAAATTTAATTTCTTTTCAGAAAGTTATAAGGTATGGATTTTGAAACTGCAAAGAACTTGTATTATGGTAATTGATTTAGAAGATGCATTATTCCTTCACAATATTTTATTGATGCAATCATTTTAAATGGTAATCCATAGTTATCCATAAGCCTGATAACTGTTGACGTTACTTCAAATTGTAGTTAGTCATTATTAAGACATTTAGGGAAAAAGGAAGGGTTCATTTGTTCAGCTAAATTATTTCCATCTCTTGACCATAAGGCAGATCCATTAGGTACAATGATAATGCTATTTTTATTATTATGACTTAAAAAAGGATTGACTCTCTGTGTCATATCATGGTGGTACAGTTTCCTATGGGAGTAACTTCACATAGGTCCACGGCCAAGGAATCTGTACCATAGTCTCATTGTTCTAAATATATGTATATTTTAATGAACAACTAAATTATCCTATTATTTCAGAAATGCATATCTATGTCGCTTTTAATTTTTAATGGCAAATTTGGTATGTCAACTAGAAATTGCACCTGACCGCCTAAAGGTGTGTGTATGTACCTCATTGAAACTCATTGTCGTACCCATTAGCTACATGGACTTAGTCATTAACTAAGCAACCCTAGACCAGGAAGGAAAAACATTAATCTTCATCATTTTTCACTTGCCTCTCTCCTCTCAACTTTATATGTGCTGAGGCAACAGAAGATGAAAGATCAAAGCTTTAAAGGAAGTAATATTCCATGCCAGTAGTTCTTCTTGAACCTCAGCACATATCAGAACTACCTGATGAGTTTATGAAAACACACATCACTGAACTCTACCCCCAGTGTATTTGATTCAATATGTTTGGGGCAATGTCAGATTATCTGGATCTCCGTGAAATCTCTGAGTAATGATGCTACTGGTCTGGGGCCCATGCTTTGAGAATTACTGCTCTATGCTTTCTAAAAAGGAATCAGGCTGAGTGCAGTAGCTCACATCTATAACCTCAGTACTTTGGGAGGCCATGGTGGGTGGATCTCTGAGGTCAAGAGGTTGAGACCAGCCTGACCAACATGGCAAAACCTTGTTTCTACTAGCCAGGCATGGTGTAGGGCACCTGGAATCCCAGCTACCCAGGAGGCTGAGGCAGGAGAAACCCTTGATCCCAGGAGGCGGAGATTGCTGTGAGCCATGATCACGCCACAGCATTCCAGCCTGGGTGACAGAGTGAGACTGTCAGAAAGAAAGAAAGGAAGAAAGCAAGGAAAGAAGGAAGGAAGGAAGGAATCAGATAATTAGAAAATAACTCAGAATACTTATTTTTTCTTATTTGTACACCACTCCTGACCAGCCTACTTTCTGTGTTTTGAATCTTAAGTACACCTGAGAATCAAGGTATTTGTATGGAAATTGGGATAGCATGCAAGAGTGCAGACAAGTATTTGTATTAAAGAATGTGATAATCCCAAAATACAGGTATTTGATTTGCAGTTATATACAAAATGCTTGCTTTTTTTTTTTTTTTTTTTTTTTTTTTTAAAGATTCTGGCCTTTGGCCTGGCATGGTGGCTAACACCTGTAATCCCAGCACTTTGGGTAGCTGAGGCAGGTGGATCATAAGGTCAGGAGTTCAAGACCAGCTTGGCCAAGAAGGTTAAACTCCGTTTCTACTAAAAGTACAAAAATTAGCCAGGCGTGGTGGTGGGTGCCTACAATTCCAGCTACTTGGGAGACTAAGGCAGAGAATTGCTTGAACCCAGGAGGCTGAGGTTGTAGTGAGCCGAGATCGCACCACTGCACTCCACCTTGGGTGACAGAGTGAGACTCCATCTCAAAAAAAAAAAAAAAGACTCTGGCCTTTATGCTTACATTTTATATGAAATCTTATAAAAAGTGGTGTTATACAGAGGACAAATTTTGTGTTCAGGTTTCTGATCTGTCTCCTCTTCTTAATGTAAATAGAGATATAAGTTACTAGTTAATAAATTAATAAGAATGAATCTACTGTTCTGATTTTTTTAGGAATTACAAAATAAATTATAGAATAAATTATAAAGTATATATTAGATAGTAAAATAGTTTCAGATTGTCACATTATATCTTCCTTTCAGTTCTAAAACTGTTTTCTAAAGCAATTTGCAAGTTCTTCCTATTTAGTTTGAATATCCATTGTTGCCTACTTGTATTTATTTTATCTGCAGGTGGGCAGAAGTTGGGGTGCAAAATAAAAAGATTTTTTAATGCCTGGGCCTCAAGAAGATTACAAGGAGTAAGAGACTTCCTAAAACAACCATTAGACTAGAGATACCTTTTAGCACGTAGTGAAAGATATTCCGAAGCCAAATGCTCCACGTCTTTCTACACCACCATAAGAATCTCTTCCCCTTGGGGCTGACTGCTGTATGAAAAAAAGATCTGACCACACTGACTATAATGACAGAAGTTATTCCTTCGCTAACTCCTTCAGTAAATATTTATTTGTTGAGCTGGAAATTTTACTAGGAACTGGAGATACAATAATTCCTAAGATGCAGATCCCACCCTTAAAAAACTTAGAAGTTTTTAGGGGAATCAGAGCAATTAAATAGATAAGTGTGAGAGAAAAACAACACACTTTCTAAATATGAAAATATTTTTCAGATGAAAGTTTTGTTACTTTCATCTGAACTTTGTTATGGCTTATCCTGCAACAATTCAGAAATAAACTCAAACTTCGTCTCTTGTGTAAACAGGGGCACAAAGAGCAATGTAATTTGGCTGAAGTTAGTAAAAGCAACCAATGATAGCTTCATTGCACCAGATAATAAGGAGAATTTGAATGTATGAAGTAAGTGCTGGCCTTTTATTCTGGCAACATGCAGATACTGCCTGATTTCTTTCTCCTCCTAACCATCTCTGCTATCTCTGCAGTTATTTTTCATAAATTGAACTTAATGGAAAATTAAGAGAATCATAAGGACCAATAAAGCAAATTATATTGAAGTGATTTAATAAATATGTTTAAGAATTTAGCAGTACTAAGACATAAAGTTTAGCTAACTGCTAAGCTTGTGAAATTATGAAAAGGTGCTACCAAGGAGGTTGAGAGATTGTTTGGCTTGCAAGCCATGTCAAAATGAAATACAGACCCAGGTAGGTGATGCTTGTTAACCTCATTTACCAAAGCATGTGAGAGAGCTCACAGGGTTACTCATATACTGCCAGCTCTCTTTTTAAACTCACCCTTCTCTGAACCTTAAGAAAACTTAAGGAGAAAGGATACATGCCACAGCAAAGAGGGAGAGGAAGAGAGCTTCACCTCAACTGCTATCTTCTGTAATAAATCTATTTCATTATCTCATTGTGATCACCATCAGTTGCTCATGTCTGCCCCAGCAAACCGTAAATCAATGCTGTTACCGGTAAAATGTAACTTCTTTAACCCAGTCGATTCTCTTTTTTGTCCTGCTTAGCAGAATAGTCCTCAGGCACCCTGAGATAATGGCTCATGGAGAACACTCTGTCCCTGCACTTGATGGTCAACAGGACCTGAATTCAGTTGATTGAGTGGACTAGTGATATTGACAATGCTGAGCAGTGGTTTATAACAAATGAGAGGCTGTGAAAAAACAGCCAAGTGGGACAGACAGAGTAAGACAGGGGAAAGGGGCAGAAGAAAATTCTAAACATAAAGTGTCTCATTTGTTCTATTCCTAATTTATCCCTACTCAGTCCATTTTCATTATTAGTAAGCCAATAGATGCAACATATAAGACCTAAGTTCCTTTCCCGTTGCTACCAAACAGAGATTTCTGGGTTTTTTAATGAACATTTTCAGAAGAGAATTTCTTCGGAGGAAATAGCTTCTAAGAATGCTCCTCTTCAGTCCTCATGTGGCTCCAAAACCATAACACGTTATCTGCTCCTTTGTTTTACCAATCTGGAAAAACGAGGAAGTAGAACTACGTGATTTCTGAAATTCTTTCTTTTCCTAAATTTCTGTCATTATAAGGACAATCCATATGTTAGCAATCCATGAAGTAGAAGAATAGTGTATCTGTTGAAGGTGAGAAGGGAAAAAATGTTTAAGAGAAAAGAATGTCACATCACTCACATAAAGCTTGAAGGTGTAATTTCAAGAAAAAGTTAATAGAAATAGAAAGAGAAAAAGTCAAAATTGCTATATATTCACAAACTCAAAACTATATTGAGTGAATTATAAAAGATAAGGCAATCTATTTTTTTTTTCCTTCAGTTGTGTGGACTGAAGATCTTCATTTAACATATCTCAAAGGCATGTAGTTGATTTGAAGCACAGTGACAGTTGGATTTACTGCATACTCTCTTTAATTAGGATGGGAGACAGCTATTGATGTTCAGCTTTTTGAAACCCAGAAGTTGGAATCATAAATTTTTACAACCGATAGATACCTCTAGCATAACATTCATGCAAATCTGAATAGGATAAAGAAAATTCCATAATCTCTCTGAAAACCGTCATTTAAGTTCTTGGAGTTTCTCCTAAAAGGGATTTTAAAAAGAAACAAAAAACAATGTAGTATAGTAAGAGCTGGGGACATTTGTTTCCAGTAGAGAGGACCATGTATTCTTTTATTTCTGAAAACAAATCGCAGTATTCATGCTGACACCACAGGCTTACAAAGTGATTTAAGGCATTTCCAGGAAAGTACCCTACTTCTAGATTCACTAGAGAATTTTTGCTGATTGCTCAGTCATATATTTTAAGTTGAAGTAAACCTTATTAGATGAAATAATTCTGGTCAAATGGAAGATCTGAAGGAAAATGATCTTTGAAAAAAAAAAAAAAAAGCAAGAGCCCCGATAAGATTGTGAGAAGTTGCTTGAAGCAATTCCCTGGTGGAAAGCCAGCTTGAAGAATGATAAGCAAGTGTCATGATCATATTTGGGTTTATTACACCAGTTAAGAGGATGAAGGAGAAAACAGGAAACAAGAACACAACTTGTAGATGATTACAGTAGTCTAGAGGAGAAAAATTCAGAATCTGAAAGTGAAGGGGACAAGACAGGTGGATAAAACGTTTCAGAGAGATATCACCAATCATATTTGGTATCCAAGTAAATATGGAAGGAAGAAAACAGAAGTCAAAGGTGACTTTCACATTTCTGCCTTAAGCAATTATAGGCCATTAACCAAATCAGAGGAAATAAGAAGTTAAATAAATTAAGAATGGTAATAAGTTTTGTTCTGATATGCTACAACTGATATATGTATAGGACATCAAAGTGGAAGTTTACCAGGTAATTGGAAATATAGACATGATTCTCAGGTATGCTGTTAAGAATGTTGATAATGGATTTGGGCCCCTTAGCATATGAGTAATAGTTGAAGCCATGGGCATGAATCCAGTTGCTCAAAGGGAATACAGAGTGAAAAGAAAAGAAGTTTGGAAAAGGAAAACTGAAGGACACTAATATTTAAGGGGTATGCAGTGGAGGGAAGTTAACAGAAGACAAAGACAAATAACAGGCAGTTAGAGAAGCAGGGAAAGACCTTGGGAAACAGAGCACACGAGAGTGTGAATAAGGCTAAGAGCAATAAGGTCCTTGAAATTAACAGATCATTGGTGACCATATGGAAGCATTTCAGTGCCATATCCAGTGTGGAAGCCACGTTGCAGAGAACTAATGAACACTAGGAGATAAGAACGTGGCATCAACAAGTTTGACACTGTTGTGAGCAGTTTAAAGATCAAAAGAAGGAAAGATATTGGCTAGATGTCAGTGAGAAGGTAGTTCCAAATAAGTCTGGCTTCTCTTTCATTGTCTGTTTTTTATTTTAACATAAATGTTACCCAAGCATATTTATAGGATACAGTAATAAATTAATGGTAGAGAGAATGAAAAGGGAAAAGATAATTGATGGAACAAACACCAAAAGAAGGAACCAAGAGTGTAAGTTATACAGCATTTTACTTGGAAATAAGGCTGTCTTTTTCATGGAATAAGTGGTGAATTTTTTATTTATTAATGCTTTAATGCAAAAATATTGGAGAGGATGAAACCCACCAGACTAATGATTAAATTTTGACCTCTGGAAAGATGGCCAGGAAGTTACCTTCCTTCCTGATTTGTATTTCTTTACAGAAAATAATAGACCCCTAATACTGATGAGCTGAACACAAGGAAAGATAGTTTAGTAGCCCATAGGAAATAAAGGAAATGAGATAGTAATAAAGACTGGAGAAGAAATAAAATTTACACTAAAGATCTTTAATTTCTTCCATGCAGAGTCTATTTTTCAAGAGTTTGTACTGAGCTATCTAAAGAGTTTAAATGACACTTTGTAACCCATTGGTTGTAACTTAAGCAAGAGCTTGAGGGTCAGTTTAACAATAGCTTGCTGTAAGAGAGTATGTAACATGTATTTTCTTTAGATCTCTAGGGAAGTAATCTGTTCTAGAAAACAAACAAACATGTCGTGTGAGTATGGTAACCATTTTTCTGAACCCAACAAATGTCAGGGAAAAACCTGACATGGTCTGGCAATGAGATAGATATTTGAAAACAGGATTAACTTGATAACTCTGGACTATATGGTTTCTAAGGAATGAAAGATTTCAAGGACAAAAGTATCCTATTCATAGATAATGCAAAGTATGAGTCCAAGGAGATAAAGCGTTCTTAATGTAGGACTGCTTCTGTGAGGGAATCTTTTATGCTTCTGTGAGGGAATCTTTTATGCTTCTGTCTGTCCCCCGCTTCATTCCTCAACATGTGGCAAATGCCCATCAAAGCAGGATACTGGGACAGACACCCAGGATAGATGGAAGAGATATATTTATAAGAGATCATTTAGAGAGAACACTGCATACACAGTTATAGTAAAAACCATAGTCAGTATAAAGGCTGGATCTACTAACCGCCTAGGGCTAGCTACTCAAAAATTTGCAAAAGGAGGTGATAAGTGAATTACCTTTTAAAGAAAAAGGAAAAGTAACCCCTAAGGGAAGGAACTTAAAAGATGTCTTGCCTCTGGGCATGGTGGCTCACCACCAGTAATCCCAGCACTTTGTGAGGCTGAGGTGAGTGGATCACTTGAGGTCAGGAGTTCAAGACCAGCCTGGCCAACTTGGTGAAATTTCCTCTCTACTAAAAATACATAAAAATCAGCTGGGCGTGGTGGCAAGTGCCTGTAATCCAGCTACTCAGGAGGCTGAGGCAGAAGAATTGCTTGAACTCGGGAGGCAGAGGTTGCAGCGAGCCGAGATTGTGCCACTGCACTCCAGCCTGGCAACAGAGCAAGACTCCACTCTTGCCTACTAGCTGTCTCTCCCAGACAAGTAATTTCTATTATCACAGCCAATGGGATAAAATATCTCAATGGTATAAAAACTCAGATAATACCCATATGGGATTCTAGTTTTTTCTGATTATCTGAACCATACTTTGGCAGCCTAGATTTTGGAATTCCCAAGCCCTTCATAGAGTGGGGTTTAAGTCTGTCTTAAAAGCTTTATTTTAAATTCAGAATTTGACGTAATAGCTTTACATTTTCATTGTGTATATTCCTGTTGACATAGAAACTTTATTATTTAGCCAGCCAGCCAATTAGGCTGTTCAGATACTCATGCTAATTGAGTTTCTATTTTAGAATAAATTAAACTGTGACTTATGAATATTCAAAATTTCTGTCTTCTTTCCCTCTTAATTTTTGATTTTAACAATAACTCTTAACAATACAAAAAGATTCAAGATAATTTTGATGTTATACTACTTATATAACTAGGCTAAATTTTAAAGCTGTGAAAAAAAATTACATTGCCTTTTACCTTTACAAAGTACCCAATAATTTTTAAAATATGCTATTGATAATTTAGTCAATGAATTTTCAACTCTCTGTTATTTCTTGAAGTTTTATAAGGTTTGTAGGAGAAAGAAAAATGTCCTCAATTTGGACACATAAAGAAATGCAGAAGAACTCAAGAACTGGTACTTTTGCTACCGAAGGAGATTGTTTTATTGTTAGATGAGTATATTTATGTCGGTTATGCAAATTATTGAAAAAGATCTGCAATTTTCAAGAGCCATGTACATCAGCCTCAAAATTGCTTTGCCTGTTTTAATGGTATGATTTAGATCAGATAAACATTAAATACTTAACTGAAACTAAAACTTTTCCTTTTAGGGTAGGGACTAGTTACATGACAGAGACGTTCTATCCGCACCTACTTATAAACATACCTGTGTATCCAGAAATTAAAACTGTCATCTAAGGTTCAAATCTCTATAGTCTGGCAGTTTTAGGTTGTCAAGTAGTAATTATTTGATAAGAAATGTCTACTCACCATACCTAAGGTAGACTAAAATAATTTTATGGGAAAATAGCATAATTTCATGCAAGTGACCTATGTAGCCATTTCTGTATGACTTTGAAGGCATTATCTGGTGATAATCCTACCTAAATGTGAACAAACTACCTCAATGTGTATATTAAACTAACATGAAAACCAAAACACATTTTAAATAAGAAGCAACCCTCATTTCCTGAAGAAAACGCTACTTTCAGAGTGATTTCCGTTGAGGTGGTAGAGGTATGGGTGGGGAACTACCACCTATGTGAGCAAACAGTGGAGAGCCTGAAGAAAACCAAATGGGAGAACTTGTATCTCTTTCCCCCTTCCCCGACATTTTTATCAAATGAAATCAAGGAAAAATTGTTATGAGCACAATAACAAGAAAATATAATTTAAAAAAATGTAGACTGCATTGTTCCTTAGGATTGGAGTGGAAAACCACATATGTTTTCTTGGTTAAGGGTTAGGGAGTTATAGTTTGTTAGGCAAATTGTGATTAAATTCATTATCCAACTTAAGTCTTTTTAAAATAAGTGTGTACTATCTAACTGTCTTTCTGAATTACCCTGCCACTGGTTGTAGATAAATAGAATGCTTAGAAAGTGTGAGGCTCACTGATATGTTAATTTTCACCTTCCTATGGAACTCTGTCTGTTATGGTAGCCTGTGTGTCTGGACAAGAGCTGTCAGCATAACTGATTACTGAGACAGAAAAAAAAGATAAGATACAAGGAGTCCAGAAACATCGCCTTTCCTCTAATAGAGGACAGAAACTAACCAATCCTGAAAATTACCTGGATTTCAGTTAAAACTGATATCAAGGATTGGTTTGATATAATTAATAAAGTCTGAAGTGCCAAATGCAATATTTGATTTTCATTCCAATATTTTTAGTCATGTCAGTACAACTTAGAGCTACCTAGCTGCAGAAATATGTAAATAATTCTTCTTCTTAATAGTTCCTTAGTATTAGAAGGTACTCTTGGAGGATTATAGGACTTACATCCAATGCACACTCATAGGGATACTTCTTGGTTCTGGATCCGCTCCCAGGAGTTTAAACTGATATTAGGTCCTATATTTGGTTGGCATTCTTAGATTCTCTTACTTATACTAAATCATGCTTTAATTTGTTTTACTCCCAAAACTTGGCTTTATCCCATCCTCTTCTTTTCAGTAGTACATCAGCTTGGGCAAGAACTAATGATAGTAATGGTAGGAAACTAAATTTCCAAAAGCTGAAAGAAGGAAAGAGTCACATTTCAATTTCAGAGAATATTTCAGATTGCTATTTACATGAATTTTTCTCTGCAAGATACAATACATCTATTATCCTGATCTTTGAGCTGTAAATTAGCAACCAGGAAGAAAAGTCAGGCCTATTATCTCCAGAAAAACATGGGAGTACTAGGATACCTTGTCTGTCCTATCACTCTTAATTCCAAAGTTGGGAAAATAAGAAAACATCTTTAAATAATGCACAACACAATATTCAAAGTTAATTTTTAACAATTTTTATTCTTAATGTACCTATCTATTTACAGGGATATCAAAGATTAAAATATATTTTTAACACATATATTCAGCTAAAGTATAACATGTTAAGTTTTCTAAATTATGAAATTATCATTTTCTAGAGGATATTTTTGTCACACCTTTCATCTCATTGCTATAACCAACAAAGGCTTTGCTATGTAGCTCTTATTTGTATGCATGCCTTGAATTTCAATTTTTTGTATATGGGAGCTTCTTGGTTTCTTTAACGTTTCCTAAACATTTAGATTTTAGTTCAAAAACTAAAAAAAAAAAATGTGTTGTTTGAAGTTACCACATAACAATCAAAATTCTTGCAAGAGAAACAGAGGCATGCTTTCTCAAAACTCCAAAGTAATATTGTTTATGGTCTCTCTGCAGCTAGATTCTGAAGCTAGTACTATTCTAAAAGAACTTCAAGTTAAGCTCAGTGGGGTCCTGGATGAGCTCAGCGTCACTTATGGTGAAAGGTAAGTGGCTCAGTTGTCATTATCTAAGTTGGTAATTAGGTATCAGCTCATAATATTCTTTCCTTCAATGCTGTTTCCTCTGACTGCCTAAATCTATTTAACTTCAAAACCCAATCTAAATGTCATTTACTTTTCTGACCCCACAATCTAATAGTGCTGTCTCACTATACACTCCCTAGAACTCTGTACATCCGTCAGTTGGATAACAACTACAATACTACCTTCCAAGTTTTGTTTTACCTCTTTTCTACACTCAGGACCGAAACCATATCTCATACCTATATGCAATTCTAGTGTTTAGAGCTTGGTAACTGGCTACTGAAAGGCTAGAGAAACGGAGGGAAGAAAAGAAAAAAACTTCACATACATAAGAGGGTTGAGTTTATTCATACCATACATATCAATATGTTTGCACGGAGTATAACTGGATCAACAACCGTATACCAAATTGGCAAGATTCTTGGTTTTAGGGGTTAGTCATCTGAATACAATACCCCATGGGAAGGAGTTTGGAAACTACTATATATCCATATTTTTAAAAATTTTTTTAAAAACTGGCTTTATCTGTGAGATCATTCTAAAGAAAGAGACGTGCACCCTAGTTAAATTCCACTTCAGTCCTGTAGGAGAAGCTATCATCTCATCAAAATGTTAAAATGGATAGGAAAGAAAATACATTTTTGAAGAGGTTTATTAATTTAATACAGAATTTGCTTTCAATGTTGCTTTAAATATTCAGTATAGAATTTGCTTTAAATATTTAAATATTGGTTCAATAACTGATATATTATTTTAAACTGTGTGTTCAGTTCTCAGACTATAAAGATTGCTGTTAGGGTAGGGACTACCTCTGGCCACCAATATAGTAGGTGATAGGCCATCACCTATTGTTGTGTGTTAGAAAATCCACTATTAATAAACATTTATTAATTGGTTATGCCATTTTCAAAATAAGACAAAAGACTCTGAAAGCACCATGTTTTTCTTCTTGGATATAGGAATAAAGCAGAGTGAAGAAAACTCTCTCACTTAGCCGACTCTTCATTATCAGTGGTATGTTCGTAACTTCCTTAAGCAAGGTGGCGTTGTCTTCATGGAACTCACCTTCAGGGCTCAGCTGCTAAGCCAGAGCAGTCTTGCTGTGTTGAGCCAAGGGTGGTCAGTCTGCTCAGCGGAGCTGTTAGCTGACTCAGATGATCCTGCCTACTTCACCTGGATGTTAGCAATTTCAGGGTTCTGTTTACCTGTAGTCGGAGAGGCAGAGATTATTCCAGTCATTGGCTCTGACTTGGGGTGACACTGAGAGATGAAGAGGCCTTTGCCCAGCCATTTCAGGCATGCCTCTCTTTGTTCTAATTGCAAATTAAAATGTGGTTAGCAGAAAGATTGTTGCCTTCAGCCATGGACGCAGTATTAGAGATTATTCAGCGAAGTTGGAGGGAGAAAGAAAGAGGTCAGGAATAGCTAGAGTTGTTCAGAACTTTATGGAAAATAAGATGACTAAACAGAATAGAAACTAGAATATAAATAGAAAAAGTTTATTTAAATGACTTTCTGTAAAATAAATCATTCTGATGGGTAAGTGCTTTTTGATTTGTTTTGTTTGGGGAGATGGAATATTCAGGTTATAAAGGCTAGAATATGAATTCTGATTTGAAAGTTGTCTGGATAAACTACAGTTATGAAAGAAAGATTCGGGTCCTTAGGAGAACACTTGAAGAGCTTTATTTGTGTGAAGTCAGCTATTTTAGTCTAAGTATTAAAACCTGTGGCTACGCAGAATCTATTTATTCTTGATTTTTTTAATATAGGAACGAATTTAGTACTTTGTTCAATTAGGTTTATTAGGACCATTGGAATAAATGGGCCACATGTCATGCTTTCCTCATAAAAAGTATAATTATTATATCCTTGTTGCTATGCCATTATTCCTCATACTACCAATCAGGTCTATATTATACTCTCAAGGTGGCTTAAAAGTCTACGGTAATCAATGTGATCATGCTGTTAAGTCAAAATGTATAATTTTAATCTGAACCTACTCTTCTTGAGGTCTAAATTGGCAGTGTAGAACTTTAGCATTAAATGCATAATTAATAGTAAAAATCCACTTGATTTTATGTTGTTAAAACTTATAATTAAATAATTCTACTATATGCAGCTGTTATGATGTCTTTGCTGTAAAGTCAGAGCTGAGCCAAACCACACGTTGATGGATGCCTGACATGCTCACAGGGCACCTACCTGGGAACTGAGACTAAGTGATAAAACCTCAATAATAACTTAAAGATGGTCTTAAAATTTTCAAAGGGTGTGCCACTAACATTTCTGCTTACACATGTTTTGCAGTTTGGTTTTTCGGTTGGCTTCTTTTTTATTTATTTATTTTACTATTTTTCTTAACTGATACCTTTAGTACCAGAGGCTGGATAGATTAAGTAAACAAAAAAAATTCAGGAATATTTCATAGGCATTACTCTGTGAGTGTGTGGCTCCTTGGGTGCTCGCAAAATTTGTCATTATTTACTGGCATCACTTTTATTCAAGCCAGTTAATATAGACTTTTTTTAACCAAAAAAAAAAATAGAAAAAAAAGACTTTTTAGGTGAATTTACCAAAAATTGATAGGGACAAAAAGGTAAAGTTCAAGTACTGGTTTAGCCTGGATTGATGCAGAAGTAGAATGCTATTGTCCATTGTACATTGAGAATCGTTCCTCTATGTGCCTGATACCATTCCCAGAGCTGGCTTCTCAGTAGAGTTTAGAATATGGGTCTGTTTAGAAAACTACTTTTCAAATAATAAGAACATAAATATCACACCTTTTGTCCAATCTATCCCCCAACCCCAATGCACTGATCTAAAAATCAGCTCAAAAGAAAGTAGCCATTTCAAAGGTGATTTTTTACTACAGGCTGCGGGATCATTTATGACCCAGTGGTAAATCAACTAGTTCAAATTATTTTCAACATTGTTTGTCTTCATTTTCTATTGTCCCAAGTATCTACTATGTTTACTTTGATTCAATACACACTCCACCACAAACAACATCCCCTTCCCCATTTTCCCCACCATCTCTTGCAACCTCTATCTGACAAAAGTTCAAAGGCACTCCAGTCAGATAAAAGCAAAATAAATAATCAATGATTTAGACTCTCTTGGATGACAGCTTGGAAGAGAATGTTCCTTTAAAGCAGATAAACATGCAGAGAGCCAAGAAATGAGCCAAATTCAAAGGGGCCAGCAAAGATGCAAGCATCCAGGAACCAAATGTAAATGCCAAGTCCAGAGGGACAAGAATGGTGTAGTCAACAGTAAAGAAAACCAAGAATTCAAGAGCCAAAAATGGAGAAAGATCAAACATGATGGTGGATGTGGAATCAGGCCTTGAATATGTACACAAAATTAAGGACCAGTGTATGTCTAAGCCTGCTGTTAAAGGCTCAGAAGCCAGAAAAACACCCAAGTTAGGATAATTTAACAGTTACCAAAATTTTTCCATATTAGGTGTGGAAATATCTATATGGAAAACAAAATACGAAAAACTAGAAAGATGAAATACTTAAAAAGAAGTCAACTAGAATATTTCTATAATGTAAATGCTAAAATAAAACTTTTCATATGTGCTATAAGAACAAAACACTGTGCCTGTTCTGTTCATTGATACATCTCAGTACCTAGAACAATGATTGGCCATAATAGTTATTTAGTAAATATGTGTAGAATGCATGCATGAGTAAACATGTATATTTTATTTAATAAAAGAATTTTTGTGAAAATTCCTGAACTTCTATATAAAATCTGAGGAATTTATGCGTTTGGAGAGGAATGGGATTGACTTCTCTGCAATACTGAAATGAATTCCCTCCTCATTACCATTCCAGTGATTTGACCATTTTCCAGGCTTTCATTGATCTTCATTCTCTTGAGTCGTTTTTTGTTGCCTGCCCACATGTATTAAAAATACAATAGTTGTATTGTTGGAAACATGAAAGTAGCAGACAGTATATAGGAATGGTGGTGATGCTAAGAGTCTCCAAGATTTAAATATCTTAGTACTTGCCACTGCTTACTTAGGTAAGAACCACAAAACTGGTGTAGCGAATATACTGAATGAAAAGAGCAATACAAAGTATTACTCTTCAGGACATTTAAATCCTTAGAGCGGGTAAGGCAATAGAGGTAGGTGGAAGGAGATGGTCCATTGATGCATTCAACCCATATTTCCTTTTTAATAGCTTTATTGAGATATCAGTAACAGACAAAAACTATGCATATTTAAGGTATACAACTTGGTGTTTTGATATACGTATCCATTATAAAATGATCACCACATTCCAGATAATTAATGTGTCTGTCGCCTCCATGGAGTTGCCATTTGGGTGTTATTGGGTGTGCATGTGTGTGCTGAGAACATTAATTTAAGATCTGTCCTCTTAGCAAATCTCAAGTATATAATACAGAAGTTTTAACTATTGTCCCAATATTTCTTGCACAACATCTTTGTGTCAGGCATAGCATCTTGTACCATGGTATGGGCATCCAGCACTGAACAAAACAAAATTCCTGCTCTCATGGGGCTTACATTCTAGGGGGTGGGGGAGAACAGGCAATAAGCAAATAAAGTAAAATTATGCAGTGCTTCCTTAAATGAAGAATGCAATTGAAAATAAAAGAACAATAAGAGAACAGAGATTGATAGGAATGCCATTTCAGCTTGAGTGAACAAGGAAGATTTCTCTGAAGCGATATTTGATATATACCTGAAATAAATGAGGGACCAAGAGAGCTATCAGAATTTCCTTCCGTGGCAGAGGGAACATAACATTGGCCATGAAATAAGAGTGTCCTTGGAGAATTCTAAGAACACCAGGAAGGCTATTGTGGTTGAACTGCAATGAAACAGAAGAGTGGCAAGAAATGAGATCAATGAGATTGCCAGCACCAGATTATGCTGGACTTTCAGTCTGTCAGATACATCTAGATTTTTTTCTAAATGGAGTTGGAAGCTTTTAAAGATTTTTAGCAAGGGAGAAACACGGTCTGGTTTTTATTTTAAAAGGCTGTCTGTAGGGGGTTGAACAGACACAATTTAGGAAATTATTGCAGTTTCAAGTGAGAGGATGGTGAAGGAATCTACCGTGGTGGTATTTTTGGAAGTAATAATAAATCCTCAGATTTAGGATACGTTCTGCTGATAGGTTGCATGTTGAGTGTGAAAAACTCATCAGACTTTTAAGTAGAAAGATTGCATGGTCAGTTAAATAACATCGTCTGGAGTTTGGGTTAGAAGTCAGGTCAGCAGATATGAATTTGGGAACCATCACTGTATAGATGTGATGGAAGCCATGGGACTAGATGTGATTGCCAAGAAAGTGATTGTTGATGGAGAAGTGAAGTGGTTTAAGGATCAAGCCCAGAAAATCACAATGTAGGATCTCCAGATAAAATACACAATACCCTCATTTAAACTTGAATTTTAGACAAATGAGGAATGATTTTCAGTATAATTTTTTTCCAAATATTACACGGCCATGTTTGTGCTAAAACTATTGACCAAATAAAATTCAAATTTAACTAGGTATCCAGTGCTTTCATTTGATACATATGACAACCTTCCTCTAAAGGTTAGTGGTCAGGCAGTTGAGAAGGAGAAGCCAGTGAGGTCAGAGGAAAGTCAAGAAGGTATGGAGTCACAGAACGCTAATGAAGAAGGTGTATCCAGATGTCAAGAGTGTTTCTTTCCTTTTCTTTCTTTCTTTCTTTTTTTTTTTTTTAAACAATGAGCCCTATTGAAATATAATTCACATACCATAAAATTATCACATTTAAAATATAAAGGTTAGTGGTTTCTAGCATATTCACAGAATTGCGCAACTGCCACCGAAATCTAACTTCAGAACACTAGTATCACCACAAAAAAAGAAACTCCGTACCCATTAGCAGTAAATCCCATTCCACTCTCATTTCCAGCCCTAGGAAACCACTAATCTCCTTTCTGTGTCTATGAATTTGCCTATTCTGGATATTTTCTATAAATTGAGTCATACAATATGTAGTCTTTTGTGACTGACGTCTTCACTCAGCACAATGCTTTTAAGCATGTGGTTGATTTATATGGTGGCAGTGTCAGTACTTCATTTTTTTTTTAACCTTTCATTTTATGTCCAGGGGTATATGTGCAGGTTTGTTACATGTGTATACTTATGTCATGGGGTTTTGTTATACAGATTATAATACATCATCTAGGTATTAAGCATACTACCCACTAGCTATTTTTCTGATCATCTCTCTCTTCCCACCCTCGACCCTCTGATAGTCCCTACTGTGTGTTGTTCCCCTCTGTGTGTCCATGTGTTCTCATCATTTAGTTCCATTGTGGAAGACAGTGTGGCAACTTCTCAAAGACCTAAAGACAGAAATATCATTCGACCCAGAAATCCCATTACTGGATATTTACCCAAAGAAATATAAATTATTTTACTGTAAAGACATGTATATGCTCATGGGAACACTGTTCACAATAACAAAGATACAGAATCAACCTAAATACCCATCAGCGATAGACTGGATAAAGAAAATATGGTACATACATACCATGAAATACTGTGCACCCATAAAAGGGAACAGCATCATGTCCTTTGCAGGGACATGGCTGGAGTTGGAGGCCATTATTGTTAGCAAACTAGCACATGAACAGAAAGTCAAACACTGGAAGAGTCTTTCTAGAGCAGTCGTTTTCCCAAAACGTGCTCAGAGGAGCTTCTCAACTGTGACTGTCAGAGGTGGGAACGGAATGAAGCTCTACTCATATTAATTCAACCTGAAGAACAGCGCTTTTATCTGCTTTACTTATAAGAATTACAAGTAAGCTTTCACTGCAACAAAAATTTGAAAACTCATGAGCAGCGGAATTCACACCAGTTGAAACAAATCAAAATCCTCAGGGTGAAATTGAAACAGGCCCAGGCAGGATACATTTTTATATTCTAGAATTTATATTTTCTTTATTTTTAGTTTCCAGGTCATAATTGAAGAGTGTATAAAACAGATGAGTTTTGAACTAAATCAAATGAGAGCAAACGGAAACACCACATCTAATAAGAACAGTGCAGCAATGGATGCAGAGATTGTGTTAAGACCGCTCATGGATTTTTTGGACAAAACGTAAGTTTTTTTTGGCCCAGGTTTCTCTTTACTTATTGCCCTAAATTTGACTTGTAAGGCTTTAAGAAAAATATTGTTTTCCTCTGTGTAAGGTAGCATTAAAAGTCTTTCTATAGAGATAAATGAATTCAAAAATAAATAAATAAATTCATTAAAAAGCAACACACCTTTAATTGATTGCTGGTTAAAAATAGGAATGACTTTGTACAAAAAAAGGAAAAAATGAGGGGAAGTAAGTTTTGTAACTAAGGAGATTGCTGTTCTGAGGCAGAGAGAGACTTAGAATTTCATGCTCCTTGGATAACATATTGTTTGCAATCCTCCTGGACATAGAGAAAGACTGAGCTGAGTCCAGAGTATCTGATTTCATGTCAGAAACTTGACGAAAAAGAGAATAGCACAAATGTGACTAGAATTAATTTAGCTCCAAGGCAAGCAGATAGCAGCCTGACTCAATCAACCTTCAGTAATGATTTATTGAGTGCTCACCTGTATCAAATCATATTCTACACACTGGACAGTGATGAAAAAGAAAGCCAAAGGCCCTAATACCATGGAGATTACAATTTAGTAGTGGTAGGAATGCATGGGGATGCAGGCCATTATGACTGACTAAGACAAATTCTTAACCAGAAAGTTTGGTTGGTCTATTTGTTTTTAAGGTTTCTGTTCTGCTCCTACTCTTAAAAGTTTTAATTTAGTAAGTGTGAGGCAGGGTCAAAGCAGCTGTATGTTATAATGTGTCCACAATTGGGAATCATTGATCTGAAGCAGCCAGAAACATGATTTCTTAAACAGTGATACTCAAAGCCAGAACTGAATGTAGAAAAGTGAATAGTAATTTTGAATGCCTACCAAGGGACCAGTGTCATATATGTTAGTTTACGTATTTATCTCATTTATTATTGCTGTGCCAAATAAATATCAAAGGGACCAAGATTTAAATAAAAAAGAACTTACAGTGTCTTTATTTAAAGACAAGGACAACAGTTACCCCACTGTGCTGCTGCTGCCACCAGCACACATAGACACCACTGCATTTCTGCCATCAGCATGCATGTGCAAGTGCAGACCCTACTGTCACTGCCCCAGCAAACTGCTTTGATCAGTACTCCCCATCAGAGTGTTGTTGCCAGAAGACCAGAAACATCCTTGTACCACCAGTGCAGCTGGTGCTTATCCTTGAGGGGACAGAAAACGAAGTAATGAGCCTGGTACTAGACCCCAGCATGCAATCCAGGAGTGCCAAGCTAAGCCTTGGCCCCCTGAAATCTTCCAGAAATGAAGCCAGTTGACTGAACCCAACATACACCACAGTCAAATCCTCAAAGCCTCAAGGACACTAAAGAACATAAAAGCAAAAAAATCGCTGTTCAAACAATAGCAACCTCAAAGATTAAAGGAACATTAGCCCACACAGACAAGAAAGAACCAGCAAGAGAACTCTAGCAACTCAAAAAGCCAGAGTGTCTTATTGCCTCCAAACAACCACACTAGCTCCCCAGTAGTGCTTCTTAACCAGGCTAATGTGGCTGAAATGACAGAGAGAATTTAGCATCTGGATAGGGAAAATAAATGAAGATTTAGGAGTAAGTCAAAAGGCAATCCAAGGAACCCAAGGAATCTGATGATATAAGAGCTAAAAGATGAAATAGCCATTTTAAGAAAGAACCAAAGTGATCTTATAGAGCTGCAAAATTCACTATAAGAATTTCCTAATATAATCAGAAATATTAGTATCTTTCCCAGGAGACACTATACATGATGACTGTACCATCATCAGATTCTTCAAAGTCAATGTGAAAGAAAAATATTAAAGACAGCTGGAGAGAGGGGGCAGGTCACCTACAAAGGGGATCCCATTAGGCTAATAGTAGACCTTTCAGCAGAAAGTCCACAAGCAGGAAGACACTGGGGGGCTATATTCAGCATTCTTAAAGAAATTCCAAAGATATATTTCATACCCCGCCAAACTAAGTTTTATAAGCAAAGGAGAAATTAGATCCTTTTCAGACAAGCAAATGCTAAGGAAATTTGTCACCCCAGACCTGCCTCTCAGGATGTCCCTGAGGGAGTGCTAAACATGAAAATGAAAGATCAATACCTGCCAACAGAAAAATACACTTAAGTACATTAGATATAGACACTATAAAGTAACTATGCAATCAGCTGTGCATAACAACCAGCTAAAGACACAATGACAGGATAAAATCGCACATATCAATATCAACCTTGAATATAAATTAACTAAATGCCCCACTTAAAAGTCAGGAAGCTGTCTTTGAGAGACTCATCTCACATGCAATGATATCCATAGGCTCAAAGTAAAGGGATGGAGAAAAATCTACCAAAAAAATGGAAAACAAAAAAGAGTAAAGATTGCTATTGTAATTTCAGATAAAACAGGCTCTAAACAAACAATAATCAAAAAAAACCCAGTAGTATTATATAATGATAAAGGGTTCAACTAAACAAGACTTAGCTATCCTACACATATATCCACGTAACACTGGAGCATCCATTTATAAAGCAATTTCTTAGAGACCTATGAAAAGACATAAATAAATACACAATAATAGTGAGAGATGTCAACATCCCACTGAGAGTATTAGACAGATCATCGAGGCAGAAAATTAACGAAGACATTCAGGACCTAAACTCTACACTTGACCAAAAGGACCTAACAGACATCTACAGAACACTCCACCCAACAAAAACAGAATATACATTCTTCTTATCTGTACACATGGCACATGCTCTAAAATCAGTTACACAATCAGCCACGAAAAAATTGTCAACAAATTAAAAAATTCTGAAATCATACCAACCACACTTTTCAACAACAGTGCAATAAAATTATAAATTAATACGAAGATAATCTCTCAAAACTATACAATTACATGGAAATTAAGCAATCTGCTCGTGAACGACTTTTGACAATGAATTTAAGATAGAAATCAAGTAATCTTTTAAAAATTTTATTTCTTTATTTATTTTATTGTTATACTTTAAGTTGTGGGGTACATATGCAGATCACGCAGGATTGTTACATAGGTATACACATGCCATAATGGTTTGCCGCTTCCATCTCCCCGTCACCTATATTAAGTATTTCTCCTAATGTTATCTCTCCCCAACCTTCCCACCCACTGCTATCGCTCTCCTAGCCCCCCACCCCCCAACATCCAGTGTGTGATGTTCCCCTCCCTGTGTCCATGTGTTCTCATTGTCCAACACCCACTTATGAGTGAGAACATGTGGTGCTTGGTTTTCTGTTCTTGTGTCAGTTTGCTGAGAATGACGATTTCCATCTTCATCCATGTCCCTCCAAAGGACATGAACTCATCATTTTTATGGATGCATAGTTTCCATGGTATATATGTGCCATATTTTCTTTATCCAGTCTATCCTTGATGGGCATTTGGGTTGATTCCAAGTCTTTACTATTGTAAACAGTTCTGCAATGAACATACATGTGCATGTGTCTTTATAACAGAACAATTTATAATCTTTTGGGTATATACGTAGTAATGGGATTGCTGGGGCAAATGGTATCTCTATTTCTACATCCTCGAGGTATCACCATACTGTCTTCCACAATGTTTGCACTAATTTATACTCCCACCAACAGTGTAAAAGCATTCCTGTTTCTCTACATCCTCTCCAGCATCTGTTGTCTACAGAATTTTTTTTTTTACAAAGGTGTAACATACCAGACTCTCAGGGACATAGCTAAAGCAGTGTTTGGAAAAAAGTGTATGGTGCTGAACATCTACATCAAAATGTAGAAATATGTCAATTTAACAACCTAGAGAAGCTAGGAAAACAAGAATAAACCAACCCAAAAGCCAGCAGAAGACAAATCACCAGAATCAGAATTGAACTGAATCAAATTGAGAGTGAGAAACCATAAAAAACAAAAGATCAATGAAACAGAGTTTGTTTTTTGAAAGCGTAAATAAGATTGGTAGACCACTAGATGGATTAATAAGGAAAAAAGTGAGAAGATTCAAATAAACACAATCAGAAATGACAAAGTGAACATTACCACCAACCCCACAGAAATCCGGATGACCCTCAGAGACTATTACAAACACCTCTATGCACACAAACTAGAAAACCTAGAAGAAATTAATAAATTCCGAGAAACATACAAACTACCAAGATGGATTCACAGCCAAATTTCATGATGTGTGTAAAGAAGGGCTAGTACTAATCCTATTAAAACTATTCCAAAAATTGAGGAGGAGGGACTCTCCATAACTCATTCAATGAGGCCAGCATCATTCTGATATTAAAACCTGGCAAAGACACCACAAAAAAAGAAAACTTCAGGTCAGTATCTTAACAAACATAGATGTAAAAATCATCAACAAAATGCTAGCAGACCAAATCCAGCAGCATATCAAAAAGCTATCTCAGGATTATCATCTAGGCTTTATTCCTGGGATGCAAGATGGTTCAGCAGATCCAAATCAATACACATCATTCACCACATAAACAGAACTAAATACAAAAACCACATGATCATCTCAATAGATGCAGAAAATGATTTCAATAAAATTCAACATCTCTTCATGTTAAAAACCCTCAAAAAAACAAGGCATTAAGGAAACATGCTTCAAAATAATAAGAACAATCTATGACACACCCACAGCCAGCATCATACTGAATGGGCAAAAGCTGGAAGCAGTCCCCTTGAGAAGCAGAACAAGACAAGGATGCTCACTCTCACTACTCCTATTCAATATATTACTGGAAGACCTTGCCAAAGCAATCAGGCCAGAGAAATAAATAAAAGGCATCCAAATAGGAAGAGAGAAAGTCAATCTCTGTTTACATATGATGTGATTGTACACATAGAAAACCCTATAGTCTCTGCCCAAAAGCTCCTAGATCTGATAAACAATTTTAGCAAAGTTTCAGGATACAAAATTAATGTACAAAGATCAATAGTATTTCTATACACCAACAGCAGCCAAGCTGAAAGCCAAATCAAGAACCCAGTTCCAGTCACAATAGCCATGTGTACACACACAAGAAAAATCTTAGAAATACAGGTAATGAGGAAGATGAAAGTTCTCTAGAACAGGAATTAAAAAATACTGCTGAAAGAAATCAAAGATGACTTAAACAAGTGGAAAAATATTCCATGTTCATGGATAGGAAGATTCAATATTGTTAAAATGGCCATACTATCAAAGCAATTTACAGATTAAATGTTATTTCTATTAAATTACCAGCAATGCTTTTCAAAGAATTAGAAAAAACAATTTCAAACTTTATTTAGAACCAAAAAAGAGTCTGCTTAGTCAAAGCAATTCAAAGCAAAAGAAAAAAAAATTTAAAAGCCAGAGGCATCACAGTACCCAACTTCAAACTATACTACAAAGCTACAGTAATCAAAACACCAAACAGACACATAGACCAATGCAATGGATTAGAGAACCCAGAAATAAAGCGACACACCTACAATCATCTGAACTTCAACAAAGTTAATAAAAACAAGCAGGAAGGGAAAGATCTTCCTAGTCAATAAATGGCGTTAGAATAACTGGTTAATCATATGCAGAGGGTCAAAACTGGACCCTTTTCTTTCACTGTATACAAAAATCAACTCAAGGTGGATTAAAGACTTAAATGTAAAATCTAAAACTATAAAAACCCTAGAAGAAATTTAGGAAAAACCATTTTGGACATAGGTCCTGGCAAAGTTTTCATAATGAAGATTCCAAAAGCAATTGCAACAAAAAGCAACAAATGAAAAACAGGAATAATTAAAGACATTCTTCACAGCAAAAGAAACTATCATCAGAGTAAACAGAAATCTTACAAAATAGGAGACAATATTTGCAAACTATGCGTCTGACAATGGTCTAATGTCCAGACTATATAAAGAGCTTAAATAAATTAACAAGTGAAAAACAAACAATCCCACTCTGTAACAAACCTGAACAATCTGCACACGTACCCCAGAACTTAAAGTATAATAAATAATTTTTTTAAAAAAAAATAGACAAAGCATATGAGCAGCCATTTCTCAGAAGAAGACATACAAGCAGCTAACAAGCATAGGAAAAAATGCTCAACAGCATTAATCATTAGAGAAATGAAAATCAAAACCGCAATGAGATACCATCTCACACCAGTCAGAATGGCTATTAATCAAAAGTTAAAAAATAACAGATGCTAATGAGGTTGTGGAGAAGAGGGAATGCTCATACACTGCTGGTAGGAATGTAAGTTAATTTAGCTACCGTGGAAAACAGCTTAGAGAGTTCTCAAAGAACTTAAAACAGCACCTCCATTGAACCCAGCAATCTCATTACTGGGCATATATCCAAGGAATATAAATTGTTCTACTGTTAAGGCACATGCATGCATATGTTCATTGTGGCGCTGTTTACAATAGCAAAGACAAGGAATCAACCTAAATTCCCATCAATAGTAGACTGGATAAAGAAAATGTGGTAGATGTATGTCATGGAATACTAAACAGCCATAAAAATGAGTGAGATCATGATCTTTGCAGCAACATGGATGGAGCCGGAGGTCATTATCCTATGTGAACTAACACAGGGACAGAAAACCAAATACTGCATGTTCTCTCGTGTAAGTGGGAGCTAATCATTGAGTACAAATAGACCCAAAGAAGGGAACAATAGACAGTAGGGCCTACTTAAGGGTGAAGGACGGCAGGAGGGTGAGAATCAAAAACGACCTATTGTGTACTATACTTGTTACCTGGGTGACAAAGTAATCTGTACACCAGACACCCACAGCATGCAATTTCTCCATGTAATAAATTCGCACATATGCCCTCTGAATTTAAATAAGAGCTGGAAAGGAAAAAAAATTGGATATTCTTCGAGGTAGTTAAATGTATTTAGTGTATTTCTTTTCATTTCCGGCTAAACTTTCCCACAGTTGTAATTATAAACGTTTTAAATAGGTAAGGATAAAAGAGAAATAATTCATAGGAAGAATCTCTTCTGTATACTATGACTTCTGTTTTAACTCCATTTACGTTTGGTTGCTTTCCTGCTACATAAAAAAGTCTAATGTTGTTATCTATTTAATGTCAATGTTTGGTAGGAAAATTAAGCCTTAGGTTTTATTCTCTGTGGGGAAATATCCAGAAGATAGATAAATAGGTAAATAGATAATAGGATATAAGTAGGGAAGTAGGTGCAGAAGAAAAGCTGAAGAAAGGAGAGAGGAAAGGCGAAAAGTAAAGAAAGAGAAAGAAAAGTGAGGAGAAAGATTTTTCCTTGTTTCTCTAGTTTGTTAATGAAGACTTTCACTTCTACCACATAATTTTCTATACAGTCTCTGGACATTTTAATTTTAGTATATGACTCTTTTCTATGGACAATACAGGAATGGGTCACTATAAACACACCAGTATTGGTTGTGAATGTGATGGTGATGAACAGCAGGCCCATGCAATTCCAGTTCGCTTCAACCTCTCACTAGAACACCTTCTGATTTTTAGAACTCCCATCAGCAGTCTGGAGATATATTATTTACTGTTAGCAAAACTCTTTGCTATGTCCTGTGACCAAAATTATGAACATAACAGAAAGTTTGAAGTAATCTCGGTACTTCCAACTGCTAGCTGAGTGACTTTGAATCCATTTCACCATCTATAAAACCAGGCTAATAGAGAAAGTGGGTTGACTCTTATTTTCAGTACATTTTGATTCTTATTTTTACTCAGTCTTACTAAAGTATAATTAGAAGTAGAAAATTATGTTATCACATATGTCATATCTTATAATTATTGGTAGAAAGAGGTAATGTATAAAGTTAGAAAATCATCTATGAGCTTTAAGAATTTATAAAAGACCTTAAAAATTTTTGAAGGAAATACATCATGGAGAATTGCAGAAATCCTCAGGGCTAATTCAGAATGCATAGCTTAAAAGCCACTAGATATGGGAGATACTTACAAGCCAGCTATTGATGCTGTTTACAAGGAGCGAATAGTTTAGGAGGAGAAATAAGAAAGGAACACAAATATACAAAAGATAGAAAGTGATAATGGGTAAAATATTTATTTCTACTTCAAAGAATTAGTAAAAATTTGATTTTCATTGGGTATTTAAAAGTGGGTAGGATTTAGATATATGGAAATCAGGGACAGGCATTCCAAGGGGAGAGAAAACAGCTAGGTAAATTTTCATGAAAATACAATTAATTACATGACAGGACATCTTTATTGCTAGCCAGTACACATGGCATTTGAAAACTGTCTGATTAATTCGTTTTGTATTCAGCCCCTCTAGATAGTTCAGGTCCTAAAATATATGCTTTTCAGCTTACATTTTCAAGTTGATTAATTTAGACTGAATTAAAGAGGCATTTGTTAGTTCCCTTTTATTTTCTGTTATTTAAAGTAAATAATAGAGTTTTGAAAGTCTTCAAGGTAGTTTGAGAAAATTCTCTTAAAAATCATTTTATATTATAAATACATAGGCTTCTTTTGTCTTTGAGCAGCCTCTCTAAATAAAACATCGTTATTTCTTTATGTTGTACTTTGTCCACCAAGACCTCACTACTTCACAAAATGAGGTTTGAACTGCATTTTCAACTAGCGGAAATCCTACAATGAGCTGCACACGGGACGGTGATTTTATTCCTGTTCTTTTAGTTCCAGTCTAAGCAGGGCTAGTCAGCATGCCAAGTATGTGAGCTGACCATAAACACAAGATTAATTCTTAGACTTGGATCTTTGGAAAGTGGAAACTGTACATCTGTGGCAAAATTGGCAGAGTTGTTGTGTCTCAAATCATACCAGGAATTGCTCCGTGGATAGCCTTTGTTACTCTGCCATGACACATCTGCTGCTTTCTACCCCATGCCCATGCCAAATACTCACCAGCAAGCTAGAAATGGTTGCCTTGAAAAACAGTTTTCAAATTACAGGAGCTGGAGATCCACATACATGCATCAGGAGTCCCCAACCCTCCCCTTTATCCAGAGAAGGTTGCTTTCACATATTTTTATATATTGGCTTTTACAAACATAGTGTTGGGATAAATAACATAAACTGTGTCTTGAAAATCTCTCTATGTGGCCCTCACATGTCACAGGCGTTTCAGTATTATCCATTGTAATTACATAATTACTAATTATGCATATCTTTAAATATTAAAAACAGTCAAATCTTGCTATCATGACCAGAGCCCAGGTTATAATTTCTGAGTCCAAAAGCATACAGAGTACTTAGTAGCAGAATAGGGAGTCAATGAGGTGGCCCTGAAACATATGACCCATCTATGGCTCTCTGTGAAACAGGGTTCATTCGCTCAGAGTCTCAAAGAGCCCAGGGCCATATAATAGTATATTTAATAGATATTTATGCAGCACTGTGTCTTCCTACAGGCTGGAACTTTCTGCATAAGCATATTCATCAGAGGCAATATGAGACATTGAAAGACAGGCTGGATTTAGAAGAAAAGAGTCAAACTTTGAATCTAACTTACTAGCTTCACTTTCATGGACAAGTACCCAAGCCAGTCTGTGCCTGTTTTTGATTTCTAATATAGGAATAGTAGTAAATGAGAAATATATATAGAAGAAGTTTCTTAAAGAAGAGCTTGTAAGGGTATTATACAACTGCCAGATAATGTTACATCATTATGTCACCATGAGAAGAATTTGTAAGGAATAACTTTTTATTCTTGATTGAAATTATATATACCTTTGCCGTGTTGTTATGTTGGTTTGATTGAAATTATATACATGTTGTTATGTTGGTTCAGTGCCCCGTAGTACAGAAAATGTATTTCCTTAGTGTTATACCATGAACATGGGCATAAACACACATCGGGGTAAGCATGAACATCATGTGTTTTGGGAGACTGGCTCCACTATGGTGAATGATACTGCCTTCTGCCTTCTACTCTTGTAATATGGGTACAGACGTCAGTTGTGTTGTTTTTTTCTCAATGGTCATGCCAAACCTTCGTGACTGGTATGAGAAATTACTCTAGGTTTATTAAGTATAAAATATGAATAAAAAGGGATCATTTGCCTTCAAAGGTATTTTACTTTGTGTGCTTTAAAAGTTATTTTTCATTGGTTTCAAGGAACTTATTTATTTCTGCCTTAACTTTGTTATTTACCCAGTAGTCACTCGGGAGCAGGTTGTTCAGTTTCTTTGTAGTTTGCGGTCTTGATGAGTTTGTTAACGGTGAGTTCTAACTGATTCCATTGTGGTCTGAGCGACTGTTTCTT
>CAUYLG010076037.1:0-40951 GCA_963573385.1 Cacajao melanocephalus | reverse complement strand
CTGGGCAGTAGAACAAGAATCCTGTTCTCTCTCCCTCTTTTTCTTCCTCTTTCTTTCTCTCATACATTCTTTTTCTTTCTTTCTTTCACTCTCACTTTCTTTCCTCTCTTTTTCTTTCTTTCAAAAAAAAAAAAAAGAAATCATAGATGACACAAATGAAATACAACTCATGCTCATGGATGGGCAGAATCAATATTGTGAAAATGACCATAATGCCAAAAGCAATCTACAAATTCAATGCAATTTCAATCAAAATACCACCATCATTCTTCACAGAATTAGGAAAAACAATCCTAAAATTCTTATAAAACCAAAAATGAGCCCACATAGCCAAAGCAGAACTAAGCAAAAAGAACAAATCTGGAGACATCACATTATCTGATTTCAAAGTTTATCATAAGGCCATAGTCACTAAAACAGCATAGTACTGGTATAAAAATGGCCCCAAAATCAATGGAACAAAATGGAGAACCCAGAAATAAACCCAAATACTTACAGCCAAATGATTTTTGACAAAGCAAACAAAAACATAAAGTGAGGAAAGGACACCCTATTTAGCAAATGGTGCTGGGATAATTGGCTAGTCACATGCAGGAGAATGAAACTCGATCTTCATCTCTTACTTTATACAAAAATCAACTCAAGATGGATCAGGGACTTAAATCTGAGACCCAAAACTATAAAAAGTCTAGAAGATAACATTGTAAAAACCCCCCTAGACATTGGCTTAGGTAAGGATTTCATGACCAAAACCCAAAAGCAAATGCAACAAAAGCAAGGATAAATAACTGGGACCTAAACTAGAGTTTTGCACTGCAAAAGGAATGGTCGGCAGAGTAAACAGACAACCCACAGAGTGGGAGAAAATCTTTACAATATGTACATCTGACAAAGGACTAATATCCAGTATCTACAACAAACTCAAACAAATTAGCAAGAAAAAAGAAATCCCATAAAAAAGTGGACTAAATACATGAATAGACAATTCTCAAAAGAAGATATACAAATGACCAAAAAACATATGAAAAAATATGCAACATCACTAGTGATCAGAGAAATGCAATTCAAAACCACAATGCAATATCACCTTACTCCTGCAAAAATGTCTGTTATAAAAAAAAAATAATAGATGTTGGCATGGATGTGGTGAACAGGGAACACTTCTACACTGCTGGTGGGAATGTAAACTTGTAAAAACGCTATGGAAAACAGTAGAGCGATTCCTTATAGAACTAAGAGTGAAACTACGATTTGATTCAGCAATCCCACTATTGGGTATCTACCAAGAGGAAAATAAGTCATTATACAAAAAAAGATACTTGTACATGCAGGTTTATAGCAGTACAATTAACAATTGCAAAAATGTGAAACCAACTCAAATGCCCATCGATCAACGAGTGGATAAAGAAACTGTGATGTATATATACAATGGACTCCTAGTCAGCCATAAAAAGGAGTTAGTTAATGGCATTCACACTGACTGGATAAGATTGGAGACTATTATTCTAAGTGAAGTAACTCAGGAATGGAAAACCAAACATCGTATGTTCTCACTTGTAAGTGGGAGCTAAGCTATGAGAATGCAAAGACATATGAATGACACTATGGACTTTAGAGACCCAGGGGAAATGGTGGGAACAGTGTGAAGGATAAAAGACTAGAAAGAGGGTGCAGTGTATACTGTTTGGGTGCTGGGTGCACCAAAATCTCACAAATCACCACTAAAGAATTTTCTTATGTAGCCGAACACCGCTTGTTCCCTAGTAATCTATGGAAATAAAAAAACTAATAAAAAAGGTTAAAATTCATATGGTGCCAAAAAAGATGCTGAATAACCAAGAAATATGGAGAAAGAAAAAAATATGTTGAGCAACTTTAGATTGAGGGGCTATGAGAAAGACTAGGGCAGCGAGATGTTTGTGTTGCATTAAGTTTTCAATCAAGTCTTTCTTCCCAGTGATTCTCAGGAAGCTTATGTTTCTCTGAATCCAGAATCCTAGGAAAATTCAGTCAAATGAACATGAGAAAAAGCATTACAATTATCTTGAAATAATTAAAGCTTTACAGTCAACATAGAGAAATTACTGATTTGAAGGAAACCGCTATGCCAAATTGAAAGCAAGAGAAGGAAATGTTGACATCCAGAGTCAAAGGTTAAGTAGGCATTTCTGAGAACAGCACAGAAACACTTAGATTAGAATCTGTCACAATCTAACCAATCAATCTTGCTTATTGCTGCTTCAGTGCTATGCATGTTCATGACTCACCCTTGGCAGAAAACAGGGTCATGAGCATGCATACTAAGAAAATGGATATTAGTTTACATATGTAGTATAATTTATACAAATCTTATAATAGCGTTTCAAGAAGTAAGATGTAAGATGTTTGGGGAGTAAAATAATCTTAACCTTGCTAAAACATCTCACTGTTTGTATTTGAAAACTTGCCAATGATATTTATTGTTGTTTTTTTAGTTTTTGAAACTCTTTGTAAATATTATTAAACAATATTTTCAAAGTAGTAGGCATATTAATATTTATATTTTGAGTAAAAAGTATGAAGAATACTTGAAGTAGTTTATGAATAACCTATAATTTAGGAAAATTTTTTGTTTTTTCATTCGCAAATCCAAAAGATTAATTAGCTGATGGGAGTGTGAAAAAACTCACATGCATTTCAAATAATCCCTACTGTTTTCTCTACCTTGCCTCAATGTGCCTTTCCTTTCATTTTCACAAACAGCATTCAATTGTTGATTTTCCATCATCACTGACCTTACTTTTCATCCACAGCTACTTTTCTATTTGCCTATTGGGTGAGTTTCTTCTATGATCACTAACACTGATCTCTCTCCATAAGACACTGACAGTTTTTCAACAGTGAAGCAAAATAGTTTTCTGTTCCAGGCATATGTTTGCTCACGCATCTAGAAATTTCTGTTATTAAGCTGTTTTAGAGGTCTCTTGAAGTTGCCAGTGATGCACTGCTTTATGCCACATAAACCACTTTCTTTTTGTTCTTGTTTCAGATTGGCTGTTACAGGCATTGGCATTTTGCTATAAGAACGAACATGGTCATTCATTTTCTTTATGTAGAACATTAATGATTCTCATATGACTAGAACCTTCCTCCTTAGGGAACGGCTTGCTGTGCCATGTCCTGAAATCCAAAGTTCATAGCTTCCTATTGTTTGGGTCCTATTGGGTCCTTACTCTGGAATGCTCCCTTTCATTTATTTTGGAAAAATAATGAAAAAAGTATTTTTGTAATAACTCCAAATGGGCTAAATAAGTGTTTGCAAGCCTTTTTAGGTTGAAATGGAAACATTTAATAAAACTCTCAAGAAAAAAGCCCACTAATAATTGTTTGATAAATCTGGTCATGTATTGAACAGAAGAATACCAATGACAAAGTTGGTGCTTCTTTTTAACCCATAATATATGAAAAACCAACAAAAACACACATATTCAGGTTATTGTATGTTGGAACCCCAAAAGCTTGTTCATGTGCATTATCTTACTTCATTCTTGGTGGGGAACAGGGTGAACCCAGAGGTGGTATTATAATAATTCCTAATTTTCAGATGTGAAACAGAAGCTCAGGAAATTGAAATAATTTGTTCTATTTCGTACAACAGATTAATAGCAGTGATGGGACTCTAGCTAATTATACACTCTGATATTTAATAACTTGACCATATGTATTAGCATTTAATAGCACCATTCTAGGCACTGGAAATACAAAGGTAAATAAGATGGAATTTCTAGTCTCATGTAATCTTAATTATTATTTTTTTTAATTGTATATTGCTTTTCCTCTTGGGCTGAGCATTCATGATCAAACTATGTGATTTTGGGAAATACCAGTTGAGTCAAACACAAGTTGCTATTACACTGTGGTTTCTCTGGACCACAGCATGTGATGATCAAGGGGATTCTGGATCCTGGGAGCCAGCCTGAGGCGTGTGATGGCTGTATCACACTCAGCCAGTCCTGTTGCCTCCATTATAGTGGTCCTCATTCTATTAGAAGAGATGGGTCAGGTCATTCATGGTTTTTTTCTTTTTTTGAGTCAGGGTCTCATTTTGTTGCCCAGGCTGAAGTGCAGTGGCATGATCTCAGCTCGTTGCATCCTCCACCTGTCCCAAGTAGCTGGGACTACAGTAGTGTGCCACCATGACAAGCTAAATTTTTTTTTTTAAGAGAAGAGATTTTGCCATGTTCCAAGCTGGATTAATAATTCTTACCTTCCCTCTAGGTCTCAAGTGTTTTTTCTTTGAGGTGTTTTATTATTAATAGATTGATTGATTTGTATAGCCTTCCCACCGAATCTTATTTGCTATACACGTGACTGTCAACTGTTTGAAATTACATCCTAAGTCAGACAGAAACCTGTGAAGCTTTAATGAGGCTCATGGCCTAATGTTGTTCATTACTGTCATAAATATTGGTTATTTCACTGCTATGCTCTCTTTAAATAGAAAATAAACTGACACCTATATTCAAATCATCCCCTGACTTATATCCTAGGGCAAAGATATTTTCTGTGATACATAAATATTTAGGATTTCTCAATCAGTATATAAGGCAGATGTTTAATGGATTTAGACAAAACCAATATTTAGCAATTGAATTATTCTATTTGAATGAAAATAGTACAGTGTTTTATATTAGTAGCTTTTGTTTTTGTCATGAATATAAAGCTTTGAAAAGTAAACTATGACTACATAAATGTGGGATTTCCATGAATAGATTTGTGTTTGTGCTATAAATTGTCCTTTCTGGGAATTTTTTGAATTACCAAGTTTTATATGTGCAATCATGTTTGCAAATTAAAGTATAGGTTTCTTTAACCAGCTTGTGAAATATTTTTTTTCCAATACTCTCTTGCTCATGAAAAGGACAAAATAAATATGTCTCAATTATATTATCTAAAACTAGCTTAAAATGAAGGGATAAGAAAAGCTACTAATGGCTCTTCTTAGAAACTATCTCTCAGTGTTTGTGATATGTGTAGATCTCTACAAGACATAAAATAATACATAGGTTACACATAAAAAGTAAAATTTTTATATTAGTATTAGTTTTGGGATGGTTTATGCCTATAGTGGGAAGGTTAATTGTGTAATAGAAATACGTATTTTCCAGCATTGAAATACAGATTCAAAGCTCCAGTTGAGCCCATTTCATGAAACAGTGACCCTTTTTTATGTGAGGTTGGCAGCTGTGTATTTATCGTTTTAGATACAAAATTACTCTGAGAACAGGGTCTATTTATCTGCAACATAAACTGAATATATAGACTAGGAATACTACAGCAAGTATTTTCAATAACTGCTATTTAAAAAGTCAACTACCACTGTCCCTACAACACAGTCCTTATCCGTGCTAGTCTTTCTTTGTTTACCCTGTTTCATTTCCATTGATCTCTTTCTTTTCCACTCTACTTATTAACCTTCCTCAAAAAGCAATTAAATAAAAAAAGCAAAAAGTTAAATAAATGAAGCAAGACTCATATTCCTGTTGACTCATCTCAATATTTTGATTCTGGATGATTAAATCCAGATGTGATAAGTTCTTTAAAAAAAGTACTTGACCAGGAGTTAGAAAAGTGATATGGCCTTGTTGTCTCAAGAAATTAGCTTTTGACTTTGGAAGAACATTTTTCATTTATGGATGCCAATTTCATCATGGTTTGGTATATAAAAGTTCTTTCCATTTCTAAGTCTATAATTCTGTAACTCAAGATATCTCAGTCCTCCTCTCTCCATTTACATAAGAAAAAAATATAGACAGGGGCCTGCATCGTTCAGGAAATAAATGGACTCTCAAAAAAGATAATGGGACAGCCTCAAGGGGCTACTTACAAATATGTGAGCAAAGAAAACCAAAAAAAGATGTTGATGCATTCTAGTGCTAACTCCAAATTTGAAGCCATTATCACACTTAGGTTTGACTAATGATAAAGACTAAGGTAAAGAGAAAGAGCAGTTATCAGAGCCTACAAAGGAAGAGCTTTGGAGAGGGCTGCTCTGCAGGAGCTGTGGGATTCAGTGGAAGTTTGCAGATACTGCCAACTGAAGACTAGTTGAGGGAATAGCTCCTTATCTTTCTTTCCTCCCAGTTTGAAATTTCCTGTCAGTTCTTCCTATTGGTTAAACTTAAAAGGAATTAGAAGGCAAGGCATTCTAGTTAATACAGTCCATACAGGTCAATTTTGTGAGGCATAAAGCAGGGTGGAGAGTGGATTTGGGGTAACTTACAAAGAACATTCAGCTCAGCGTTATCCTACAAAAAGGTGGAAGAGAAATCTGGGCACGGTGATGCATAGATGGTATTTTCTGGCAAGTCCTCCTCTTCTGGATGTTTGTAACCAAGTCCACCATGACTGTAAGCTTTAGCGGGAACTTCAAATGTGGCTGAGAGAGGCCGTTCTCACAGACTGGAGAAGGTCGTGAAAAGAAGCAGGGATAAAAAAGAATTTACTTAAGTAATTTTTCCATAATGATTCCTTTTTTATATAATTCATGACTTCTTACTTTGTAAGAGCAAGTGCTCTGAAGATTACTATTATAGCTAAAATATTTGATTATCCCTGTGCTCTCCTTTTATAATGAAGTGGATATAAAATGATCAGAACAAGATAATTTTGTAAAGAAGAAAAAATTCCACGGGGCATACTTTCCCATCTGTAATTATTCTACAAATGTCTACTTTGCATGAAAAACAACACAGTCTGAAGGCATGCAAAGCTGTGTTAATGACCAGCTATATTTCCATAAAAGCAGATGCCAGGAAAGTATAGTAAAGAAGTAAAATCAAATTGAGTTTACAATGAACACCAAAACTGGACTGTCTGCTTTTGAAAAAAATGAGCAGACTGTGTAAAATAAATGAATAAATATGCATATAGTTAGCTATAGCTTATAGTATACAGCTAATTCACCAGACACCTCTTTTTGTCTATGTGTTCAAATTTGCTGGCTTAACTACAAAATGCTGTTATTTTAAACATAGATGTCTCAGAAGATCTTTTATGATGAAGTTTTCAATACACTCAAAATGAAGTGTACATTGTAATGCATGTTGAATTACAACAAGGTGCCTGAACTGTTAATTTTGGGAGAAGCAATATGTGGCTCCAAATCAAGTGGGTGAGCAAAATAAAGACTGGAAGAAATTGGTTACCTCTCGCTTTTTATTTTTTATTATTATTTCCCAGGTGACAACATTCATCACTTTGCTGCTGTACTTACCCTAGCTAAAACACATCTGATCACTAAAAAAAAAATGCCTTCCTTCATGTTGTAAAATAGGCAGGAATTGAAATTTGATTAACCCTCTGCTGAACCAGAATGATTAGAAAGCATTTCAAGTTGAATCCAATGTTGTACAGGGATTCTACTAAGGTATACAGGATTTCATAAAGAATGCCAAGGCCTCATTTTGTAATGTATCTTGCTGGAACCCAGATATGAGGTCATCTGAAATTTCATCTGAGGACATACAGGGACATTTCACAACTGATAACATCCTAGAGTTTCTAGTATTCTTATCTCCATAAAATTATTTCATAATCATTACTTTGTTTTATAGCTATAAAATAAAATAGGGCAGAGATTGTTTCATACATTTGAAAAAACTATAAAAGTGAGACACACTTATTAAATAACCTAGACCTGCTTTACCTACATAATTTTAACTTGCTTGATTCCAGGCACTTGTTCAACCACTTCCATGTTTTCATATTTAATCCACTCAGCATCTCTGTGAATGCAATGCCACCTATGATACTTTACATGTGAAGAAAATGAGGGTCAGAGAAGGAAGATCATTTTTCCACTCACTAAGACTGAGCAACTATTTACACATGGTCCTGCATCTCTCAGAGCCTGGACCCTTTTCACCGTTCTTTAATGTCACACAAGGTACTACTAATAGTAACAAAAACACCTTTACTGTGATACCAGAATAAAGCTACAAAATATGAACATGAAGAGCAAAATTACATTATCCATAAGATATTATATATTTTCTACTTTCTCCAAATTCCTGGCATTTTATTTTTATTTTTCCTTTTTGCCTTTCGAGCTTTAAATTTTTTAAAAAAATCGTAACCTAACTATCCATCTTTAAAGTACATGAAGCAATACATTTCACTGTACTTTGCCTACTTCTATGTCTTTGGATTAGAAAAAAAAAATGATAGCTAGGGTTTTAAAAACATCATCCAAAAGGATTTCTTTTGAATTATATCACAGTGAGCAACTGTTAACTACTGATATGGTTTAGATTTGTGTCCTCACTTAAATCTCATGCTGAATTGTAATCCCCAGTTTTGGAGGAGGGGCCTGGGTGGTGATTGGATCAAGGGGGCAGATTTACCCCTTGCTGTTCTCATGATAGTGAATTCTCAAGATAACTGGTTGTTTAAAAGTGTGTACCACCTATGCCTTCTCTCTCTCCCTCCTGCTCTGGCCATGTAAGATGTGCCCGCTTCCCCTTCCCCTTCAGCCATGATTGTAAGTTTCCTGAGGCCTCTTTCCTGTACCGCTTGCAAAACTATGAGCCAATTAAACCTCTTTTCTTTATCAATTACCAAGTTTTAGGTATTTCTTTACAGCAGTGTGAATTTCTACTCTAACCAATTGCAGATAACTGAAAATTAGGATAACCTTTTTATGAAATACAAATAATATATATTTATTTTTACATGATTTTCAGTCATACCATATCCCTTAAACATATTTCCATATTTATAAATATTTACACTAGCTAAAAGAAAAAAAAGGTAAATCCTTTGCTTTGACTCAAATATCCATTGCAGAATCCTGTCAAGTCACTAAAGGGTCATATTTATTGACTTGTTGGAATTATATTTGTTAGAATATGAAGAGTAAGAACTGCTGGTAATGAACTTTTCAAGTATAAAATATTCTTTGCTAACCATATACTAGACATCAAAAGCGAGTGCATAAACTACATAGTGGAACAAATTATGTGTGCATATGAGGTAATTTATTTTAAATACATGTGATTTTCAATGTATCATTTATTGAATTAACTTCTAAAATTTGATTTATGTCATAAAGACACTTAAGAAATAAACTTTTAATTTAACTCTCTCCCAATGGCTAAGATTGAATACATTCCTACCAAATTGTTTTCCTCTTCTTCCTGATCACAGAGCTAGAGCATATTTGCCTGCCACCATTAGTTTGGTGTTTCCATGGAATTTGAGCAAAACTGAGGCACTAGTCTCCCCAGATTAATACATAAAAATCACCTCTAAAATTATCTTTCCCCATTCGTTGACAGAGCAAAATGGACTTCAAGGACCTAAAGGAAGTTAATACCACAAGACGGAGGAGCATGAGTCTCCGAATCATTTTGTGTAAAGTCATCTGCCAATTAAATAAACTGAATTGTTGGTGAGTGTGAAATATACATGTAGCCACTGTAAGTTTGAAGTAAATGTTACAGAAATGTACTTACCCTACCTAATATACTCCTACAATTTCCATTGTATGTTTAATTGTATAAAATGTATGTATACATTTTCATTCGCTATTTTCTATTGGTATGTATAACATATAAATGTCTAACATAAGAGTCACTGCTGAGTCCTTTTAACATTGTTCCATATGGTTACGTAACAACATTTTGATGCTTAATAGTAATGAAGAAAGGAGTTTACAATTATATATAGTTTATCTTGTTCTTACATTTTCAAGTGACAGGATGCTAACTCCAGTTATTGCCAAATAAGGTGCAATATATTTAAAAGTTACTTGGTCAATCAATTGTATTTCTAAATCACTTAGTGATTTTTTTTGGAAAAAAAGGTGTGTATGTGCCTGTTCACACCATTCTGAAATCCCTACTCCATACTCGATATATTCCTCAACTCTCCCATATTTTGCTCCTATTTGGAACAAACATTGTGGAAGTTCTTTTAGGTTTCTTCAAACTTCTAGTTAAAAACCAAAATAAAATATACAAGTTTTCTATATTGCTCTCATATGTATTTTTTCACATTTATTTATTTTTTAATTGGCATATACAATTGTTTGTTTTTAATCATGTACCACATAATGTTTTGAAGTACACATACATGGTAAATACATAAATCTAGCTAATTAAAAAATATATTATCTCATGGTATATACACACAACAAAATATTATTCACCCATAAAAAGAAGGAAATCCTATAATTTGTGACAACATGAATGAACATTATGTTAATGAAATCAGCCAGGCATAGAAAGACAAACATGGCATGATCTTATTCAAATGTTAATTCTAAATCTTTGATCTCATATATTTCGATGCCTTCCATCTGGCGTTTCCAGTTGATAAAATTTTGAATTTGTTAAAGATATTTTCCCTTTGATACAATAACAGTACTGATTTTCCACTAAAAGTTTCTTACAAATTTGAATTTTCTTTCCTCTTTAAAATAGCTTACACTAAGCTCTGATTTCTCTTTATTGATAGAAGCCTAAGGATTTCAGACATCTTAAAAATGTTCCAAGTTCTTTAATCTTCAACCAGAAGATTCTACACTATAAATAAAATTATCATAATGATTCATTGTGATAATTGCCATTGTCTTGCATGTAGTAATTATCTTGCATGTAATAATTACAAAACATTGTAAACACATCTACTTTCCTCCCTTTCTAATTATGCTACCTTATCTATGGGGATATTAGATGTGGATATTCCAGGAATAGTTTCTAATACAGGGAAAAGGTACTCCATACTGTGCTGCAAAGTACGTTGAGAAAGGGTCATCCTTTGACATGTTTGGGTTCACTTTTCTTCCCTGATCATGCTGACTTCATTATGCAGAAGTACAGTACAGCCCCATGCACCAGTCTCTGGAAGGGCCGAGTGTCAGCATCATACTTCATGTACTGAGGCTTTGCTACAGAAGGTGTATTTTATTAATCACAAACCATGGTAAATCAACTCACAAAGATATCACAACACAGATTTCAGATTCGCCCTTTCACATATTTGAGTACTTGGCTGGGGATGAAGAATTAAGTCCTCATGCATTGCAGATATGATTCAAAAGAATCCCCTGATTACTAGATAGAAAGTGGAGTTCAGTGATTGCTAAATTTGGGCATTGGTAGGCCTCACCAAAATGTGAATTCTTTGAAACTGGAAGTAGGGTAGACTATAGGGTTGCCTAAACACACCAGAAATGGAATTCCAGAAATCCGTTTTTTTAATAGTGACAAACATCGGAAATACAGAACTCTGAAGAGTGATTCTAAATGTCAGTCTGAGGACAAGAGCCAGGATAATTTCACTCAAATGATTTGGAAATATTTTAAATAAAGAAGTTCCATCCTCAGTTCAAAAGACTTTTATGAACTCAATGGTGTAGAGAGATAGAATATGCATTTTAATCAAGGTGTAATGGGTTGTCTAGAGAGCTAGGAGGAATGTTTGCTAAGCACATCATCCATATAAAAGAAAAAAAATGATTTGCAAAGATGATCCTTAACCATTTATATTGCCAAAAGGACAAAATTTCTCTGTGTCTAAGCAAAACAAAATTCTGCACATGGGTAAAAGTGAAGTATGTAATCTAGTTGATTTGATTTTATATCCAGGTGCTCAAAAAATCAGTTCTGTAAATACTATAGAAAGTCAAGAAATGTTTAAATTGTGTGTTAGAATCACAACATGCCCATACAAATACTCCCATCTGTTTTACTTTTATTTTTAATAACTGTTAGATAAAACACTATTTCTCTGTTTTCTGGTTTAAATTATTAAATGTTAACAAACTGATGATATAAAGGAATTCAAAGTCAGAATTTTGTTCACTTATCTCTTAATGGATGATGTGAATCTGACAAACCATGGTTATTTTTTTGGTCTCATTGATTCTCTCTTTAAAGATTTTTCTGTTGCCCTAATTCCTAAGCTTTATTGCTTTCCACCAGCAATGACATTTAGTTTACAAATAGAATGGGTTTACCTTGATATAAATGTTCCATTATTTTCTGGGCTATGTTGTAAGCATTAATTTTTAAAACTATTGAAAAGGTGTGAGCTATGTCCTATAATACCACTTCCTTTTTCTTATTTTCTGTCCTATTTTTTTCTCTTTCCTTTTCTCCTGCCTTCCTTCTCATTTTCTTTCTTTTCTCCTTCTATTTTTCCCCTTCACTGCAACATATGCAAGAAGTTGGCCTTAAATTTGATATAGAAGGATGAGTGAAAGCGTCCCTTAAGGATTTTATTCTCAAGTGAAAATAATAAAATAATTGCATAAATAATTATCAGATGAAGCAGCTTACAATAAATGTGCTGTAGGAGACCTAGTTTAAATCTAAGCTTAAATCAGTATATGGTTTTACTCATGAAATTAATATTTACTTGACGAACAAAGAAACCTCCTCAAAAATAACTCATTCCTAGTGCAATGTAAATGAGTTTCATGACATTGATGAGGTACATAAACTTAGGCTGGAAGAGACTAGTGATACTGAATACTACTGGGTATTTTCAGCACATTCTTCCCTGACAATGAAACTTACGACTACATTTAAGATCTAACTTTCTAAAGACATATGCTTCATGAAGCTTATTTAGGCCACTGGGAAACAATGTAGATAATATAAGAAGGTGTAAGAGAGGTAATCTGTTGATCACTTGCAGAGTGCCTAATCCTTATGTTTAGAGAGGAAGGGCACATTTAACAAGAATAAAGAGTATTAAATGCATGATTTTAAAAGGTGGCAGACTTTTCCTGTCTCGCTGTCTCAAGTTAGTACCCATACACATTACATTTTTTTTCAGAATTACTGGAATAGGTGTGGCCAGTGAAGTTGAATCAGCAGGAAACTAAACATTAGGATTATATAAATGTGAAGTAGAGTTTCATTGTAAGTCTTAAAAATATGATTGTTTATGACAAGACAACTAGAAAAATCCAAGTGTAAAAGAGAGATGCATATACGTCATACTAAGCATTGAGTTAATATTTTTCCTGTGCAGTTCAACAGAATTGGTCTCATTGATCACTGCCTCTCTTTAACAGAGGGCCTCTATACTCAAGGATTTTTTAAATGAAAGTATATTAGGGCAAGCTGGGAGCAGAATATTGTATCCCAGATGTACACCATCTCAAGTTTGAGGAAGGTCCCTGATGCTGAAGTTTAACTTGGAGACAGTACACACTTCTGTAACTGTGACTATGTTGCAGCACAAGTAAGGATCAATATGTCCACAGTGCAGTACCTGTAATGGAGCATTATAGAGCAAGAATCTATGTAGAGTATTGCAACTACAAAGTGAAATTCTATGATAGATTTTATTAAATTGAAAGAATGCTTCCGTAGGTGTCAATGGAAAATATACACACACTGCTAGCTCCTGAAATACTCATAATCCTGTGGGTTTTAGGAAACCAAGTAGTAGTAGCCTCAAGAAGTTGAAGAAATGCCAGCCATAACTATTATAAATATAAAATGTATTCTAATGTTTGAATATGCAGAAGATTTGACCAGGGCATTATGTAGTTTCCTAAGAGTTATTCACAGAATGATGTCTTCAGAGTGTCATTATTCCAGAATAGCTCTTTGGAAATGAGCTAATAATCTATGTAACAGCTGACTACTGGCAGTCATCTATCAAACCCTCTGAATTTCATCAGTAGGTATTTTGTTGCATGACTTAGTGCTGTTGAAAAATCCAAATTATCATCTAGCTAGATAATATAAAAAAAAATAGGAGAAGCATGAATTCCTTCTCTCCACTTGAGTAGAAACTTGGAAATTAGAACACTCTGGTACAAACCTACACGTAGAAGAAAGAGGACTGGGTCATCAGTATCTCTAGTGAATACAATCAACTGATGATATATCTGTATTGTTGGCTGTTGGTAAATGAGAATGCTGGGTTCTGAGATTTAATTATTTCTTCATTACCTATAACCATTGCTTACAGTTGGGTGTCACTTATGCAAAAAAGGAAGAAATTATCACTGTGATCCCTAGTGCGGGCCTTGCAGTGCCTTGTGGGCACTATTATTTTCTGATTCAAGAAATGGAGTCAGTTGTAAGTTTTCATAACAGGGTAATAAAACGGAGTTAATTTTCAAGGAGCAAACATTGGTCTTGTGTGTGACACACCCACTACTCATTAAATAGCTGAAAGAAACTCTGAAGGCTGCACTGTGATAATTCCAGTTTCAAGTTAACAATCCAACCAAAGTATGCAGTGAGGAAGCTGGAACCAATAAGCAAACATCAAATCTGTAGCAATGAGAAAATAAATACCAGTGAACGGCAACTACTTGAGTGGAGCCTCAGGAAATGGCATAAAGGAAGGGATGGTATCTAAAAGACCTTCTTTTGAAGAATTTGAAGGGTTGTTCAATACTAAGTGCCTGCCAAAAGAATAAATATTTTGATATTTAAAATAATTTAGAAAACAGTTTTAAATTTAATAATAGAAACAAGAGACCATCTGTCTCAATTTAATAATTAACAAAAGATTAATAAACTACAATATGTAGTTTATTTTTAGATAATAAATGTTTATATTTTATTTTTTATTTTCAAATTATTACGTATTTATGGGGTACATGAGATGTTTGCAACAGGTATGCAATGTGAAATAAGCACATTATGGGGAATGGGATATCTATCCCCTCAAGTGTTTATCTCTTGAGTTACAAGCAATCCAATTAGTTTCTTTAAGTTATTTAAAAATATATAATTAAGTTATTATTGACTATAGTCACCCTACTGTGCTATCAACAGTCAGTCTTGTTCAGTCTTTCTAATTTTTGAACACATTAACCATTCCCACCTCCCCATTGCCCCACACCCCTGCTATCATTCTCAGCCTCTGGTAACTACCCTTCTATTCTCTATGTCCATGAATTCCATTTTCTTGGATTTGTATATCCCACGAATGAGTGAGAACATGCAATAATTGTCTTTCTGTTCCTGGATTAGTTCATTTTATATAATAATCTCCAGTTCCATCCATGTTGTTGCAAATGACTGCATCTCATTATTTTGTATGGCTGAATAGTACTTGATTATTATATGTTCCACATTTTCTTTACCCATTCAGCTGCTTATGGGCACTTAGGTTGCTTTCAGATCTTAGCTATTGTAAACAATGCTGCAACAAACATAGGAGTGTAGATATCTCTTTGATATACAGATTTACTTTCTTTTGGGTATATACCCAGTAGAGGGATTACTGGTCATATGGTAGCTCCATTTTTAGTTATCAGTGGAGCCTCCAAACTGTTCTCCAGAGTAGTTGTACTAATTTACATTCTCACCAACAGTGTACAAGGGTTTCCTTTTCTCCACATTCTCACCAGCGTTTGTTATTGCCTGTCTTTTGAATATAAGCCATTTCACTAGGGTGAGGTGATATCTCATTTGTATTTTTGATTTGCATTTCTCTGATGATCAATAATGCTGAGCATCTTTTCACATACCTGTTTGTCATTTGCATGTCATCTTTTTTTAAAAAAAAAGTCTATTCAAACCTTTTGCTCCTTTTTAATGAGATTATCAGATATTTTTCTATAAAGTTGTTTGAGATTATTATATATTCTGTTTATTAATCCCTTGTAAGATGGGTAGTTTGAAAATATATTCTCCAATTCTGTGGGTTGTCTCTTCATTCTGTTGGTGTTTTCTTTTTCTTTCTTGTGCAGAAGCTTTTTAACTTGATTTGATCTCATTTGTCCATTTTTGATTTGATTGCCTTTGCTTGTGGAGTATTGTTCAAGAAATTTTTGCCCAGATCAATATTGGAGATTGTTCCCCATGTTTTCTCAAAGTAGTTTTATAGTTTGAGGGCATAGATTTCAGTTTTTAATCTATTTTTATTTGATTTTTTTGTATATGGTGAGAGGTAGGGGTCTCATTTTATTCTTCTGCATATAAATATCCAGTTTTCCCAGCACCACTTATTGAAGAGACAATCTTCTCCCTAGTATATGTTCTTTGCATCTTTTTCAAAAATAAGTTCATTGTAGGTGTGTGGATTTGTTTCTACATTTTCTATTCTGTTTCATTGGTCTATGTATCTGTTTTTATGCCAGTGCCATGCAGTTTTGGTTACTATAGCTCTGTTGTATAATTTTAAGTCATGTAATGTGATGCCTCCTGTTTTATCCCTCTTACTTAGGATAGATGTGGTATTCTGGGTCATTTGTGTTTCCATATAAATTTTAGGATTTTTTTTTTGTATTTTAGAATGCCATTGGTACTAACATCTAGTTTAAAAACAAAACACATCAGAGTTGAGACCATAAATATTTCTAAATAAACTGAACTCCAAAAAGTGACACAGCTGTCATAAAAAGACTGGGCTCTCAGCCCTAAGAGAACTTAAAAGGAATTTAACCCATTAAGTCAGATAGGGGAGCGGTGAAAGGGGAGTAGAAACTACCTAACATTTAACAAACTCGTGATAGTCATGTAAGTTTGTGTGTGTGTGTGTGTGTGTGTGTGTGTGTGTGTGTATGCCAGATTGGCTATTAGAAGAGCTCCTCTGACAGAACCAGTCTTCAATCATTCAACAACTTCTTACTCATGGGCCTTTATATAACTTAAGTGAAAGTATGTCCATGGGGGAACAGAAAAAAAAAAAGCTGAGAAAGAAGTGCCATGAGACTTGTGGGAACTAATCCAAGTGCAAGCACCTCCTTATCAAAAAGGGAAGGAACAGTGTAAAAAAAATTTAGAAACACCCATAAGATGTATTTTAGGGTCTTTATATTCCAGGGAATTTTTGGGAGAATAGGACATGAGAGCTGAGAGAAAACACTTTAACCTAGGCACTCTGGAGTTTCAGCTACCAGAGACTAAAGGCAGGAGAGAAAAGCTAAGACAAATTACTTCAAAGCCTTTCTGAAATGCCACAGAGAATCAGTATTATAATCTGCCTATTCTGATACTTCTACTATGGGAAAAAATCTTTTACAGAATTGGTAAGTTTATTTATCAATTCAATATTCATTTCATCAAGCATATACATTGTGGCAGAGTATTATTCAAAATGCAAAATACAGTAAATTATCTCTACTTCAAATGTGTAAGATGTAATTACAAATATAATGTACTGTTTAATACCTTGATGGTAAATTAAAATTCGAGGCAAGGGCAAAAAACAGGGCTCAGTTAAATAATAGGTTAGTCAGAAAATGCCTGTAGAGAAAGTGATATTAAAGTTGAATCTTGATGAGTAAACAGAATTTTCCTCAATGGAAGGGTGCCTTAGCACATTAAATAAAGATAGGAATATAATGATTTGCATACGTTGTTTTGATATTATGATTTCGATACAGTCAAAGTTTTTATTTCACTATGTTTGTTTTAAAATATTTGAAATTAAGTTTTTGGATATCAACATTAGTTTCAGAATTTCACAATAACACATTTTATTTCAAAGAAAATAGTTGAGTTTTTATTTATAGCATGACATTTCATGTTATATACAAGTGAGTTAAAATACATCTCTATTTTCTGTTTTTATATGTATTTCTCTGTATTGGGCAGAATCTGTAGAGGATCATACAATAGGGTTTAAATGATGATGTTTAAATATTCTTCTTAGGTAAAGGTGTGGAAATATAAAACTGTATGTTAAGTTTAGATAATTGCAAGTTAGAGTTAGAAGGTTATATCCATAATACGTGTAAAAGGTTATAGACTATACAATAGTAGCCACAGTATGGAAGGGGAGTATGCATTTAAGAACTATTTAAGAGGTAAGTCATAATAGATCAAATCCTAATAGATGTGATAAAAAAATAGAGTAGGTAATTCATAAAGACTCAGAAATATGGTACCTGAGTAATACGTGATATTAACATCATCAACAATATTGGGTGCAACAATTAGAATTAACTGTATACTTCCTATTTATCTAGCATTATATTATGTGCTATACAATCTAATTTAGTTATGACAACTCTGTAAGGAGTTGTGATATTTACTATTATTATTTTTATTTTTGTAAATGGGTTAAGACATGAAAAGTGATGAGTAACTTTCCAAAGATCACAGATCTAAACATTTGCTTACTCAGCATTTGAATAAGCCAGACTTGAATGACTAACTTCCTATATAATAGTTCTTGATTATGTGCTCTATATATATTTGTAGTAGGGAAGAAAGAAACAAATTTTAACCTGCCATTATAAGAAGCTTACAATTACAAAATTGCATTGTTCTATTATGTTTTCATATGTTCATATATTCTAAAATAGCTATCAAGAAAACATTTAGGTTTTGAGGAATAATTTTAAATATTTTCTTAGATTTTCTTTGAAAATGTATATCCTCCTCTCTACAACAAGTCAGATAACAAAAAATTCAGCAGTTAAGACTGAATAGCAGTATCTGAGAAAATAGCAATGGAAACAAAACTGATTTAATTTTTCATTTAGTGAGCTGATAGAATAGTCTTTAATTGGATGACAAAATATTACTACTATTACGTATTTCCATATTTTCCAATTCAAGTTTTATATATAACTATAATCCAAAGGCAAACCTGCACTGACCTCTAATATTATTAAAAGTCATGAGTAATGTGAAAATTTTCCTCCAAACCTCTTAATTATAAAAGTCCAGTGCAAAAACTAATACTGCTAATAGAAAAATTTTAAGCCCTAATCCCAAAAGATAACTTTTTTTCAGAAACAGCACATTTTATATAATATCTAAAATTACATTGTTACACACTACAGTAGCTTATACATGTGCATTTTCAGTAGCTCTCTTCAATTCCAAAATGAGAATGTCTGAGTTGCAGCTAGCCACCCCACTATCAGCTTTACTTGCTGAGAAGTTTCCTTTAGTTTAGGACAATCCATCATCTCTTATGCAAATCAGCTCGAAACTCACACCTTTCCAGACTTGTGATGGGCAGAGGGATTGTATCTGTACAAGATCATTGCTAAATATGAAGAGCAGTCAGAACATCATATTCTAAGACTGCTAAATCAGTCTTAATATTAAAAACTGAATTCATTGTCTTCTTTCTCCAAATTTTTCTACTTTAAAGCAAATTTTCTTTAATAGTGTCACCATATTCCTAGGCATTTGGTACTAGAGTATTGCATGTTTTTGACAAGTCCCTTATATTTCTGTTTTAACTCCAAGCTGTTACCAAGTTCTGCCAATCTTATATTGTGATGCATTTTAGCTTATCCATCCTCTTTATTGACAGTGTTGATAACTCAGCCTCAGTATCTCACACTTAAACTACTGCAATAGCATCCCAATTATTTTCCTCATCCAGTGTATACCTTTACCTGAGTCTTATATAGATGCCAAATTGATCCTTTTGAAATAGGACATAGATTGTGTCTTGTCAATATATTCCAGAAGTCTTTAGAATAAGTTCAAACTCCCAATTTAGCATTCAATTCCTTTCAGACACTGCTAAGAATATGACTTTGTGTACACAGTTCCTATTGGTCTCTCAGGAACCCTACCAACAAAACTGAAATTGAAATTCTTCCCTCATTTTGGTGGCTGACCAATTTTTTTTTTCAAATTGATTTCCTTATTCTTATCATTTGCATTTCTTAGTATGACATTCTTTCTCAATTTACATTTAATATCCTTTCTATTCTTTAAGATTTATCCTATATACCACATAACTATTGTTAATTCTATCATTTGAAAATAATATATTCTTAGCTTAAAACAAAACTATTTTGTTCCTCTCTTAAATTATTTAGAACAAGATCTATATGCACCTGATGGACTTTACATCATTATAGTTCATCATAGAGTTTTTTTTTATTTTGTAAGTATTCAATAAATGTAAGAATGGACTATGTATATCAATAGAAAATCTCATGGCGGAAAGAGAGAAAAGTCGCATTATAAGCAATAGAGAATCAATAACGGAATTTTGACAGCTGAGCTGTATTGGCTCTGCAGGTACTGAGACAAGGAGGGGTCATTAAACTTCCTGAACTTCCTTTTTTATCCATGCATTACTATATATGGTGTCCTCCAAATCTCCATTACATAAAACCGTAACAGCTTGGTAAATACAATGAGACTCACTGACACCTGATTTGTGGTAGAATGTGATTTATGAATGAGTACTAAGTCAGAATACTTTAGATCTGTGACAGCCATTAACAAAATAACATTAACTGGCTTCTTCAAATATTTTGTGAAAAATCAGCTCTTTCAATTCTCTCAAAGATAAGTATTGAAAATTTGTGATGTTAATGGCTTGCACATAATAAATGTCCTGATTGAATAATCTCTCTTCCTCAATATACTGAAATAAATGGGTATACACGGTTTGTACATATAATTGTACTACAGACTTTTGTGTAACTATCAGAAAAGGATAAACTTAGTTGTTGTCAGTCAATTTATCTAGTCTAAATGATTCACAACCAGCCTAAATAACAGTAGTAACTCATTATAGTTCAAAAATAAAAACTTCAAATTTTATTTTATGCATTCCCAAACTGTAAAGGCATGGAAACAGAAGTGCAGTGGAGTTTCTAAAAACAATGTAAAAAACTGTACAAAGAAAAAAACCCATAAATGCTTCTATACTATTAATAGATGATTCTATTCAGGTGCATCAGTGGATGTAATAGTGCTTATTGTCCTGGGACTCAATTTTGAAGATTAGCCATTACCTATGTCCTGATACCCTATTACGACTTGCTGTGATTCAAACATATCTTTTCCAAAATCGAGGTACCCTCATGGCCTACTCATCTTTTAAAGGCCTCACCTCTTAATAGTATCATACTGCAACACATGGATTTTGGAGAGTAGTCAAAGTCCATGAAAAAGAGGCTTCAAGCAGCTTTTGGCTTGGTTGCTTTTTCACTTTCTATCATGTGAGGACACAGTGTTCTCTCTGCCAGAGGACAAAGCATCCAGGAACCATCTTGGAAGAAGAGAGCAATTCTCACCAGAAAAACCAAACCTGCTAGGACCTTAATCTTGGACTTCCCAGTGTTCAGAAGTGTGAGAAAATAAATTTCTCTTCTTTATAAATTACCCTGTCTGTGGTATTTTGTTTTAGCAGCACAAACAAAGACCTCTCAACACATTAGTATGCAGTTCACACACACACTCAAGGACATTCCCCTACATAACCACAACACAAAGCATCAAAATAAGGAAATTAACATTGTCACATTACTACCACCTAAATGTCATTCCCCATTGAAGTTTTGCCAGATTCTCCAATAATGTCCTGTATAAAGAAAGAATCTAGTTCAGAATTACGTGTTGTCTTTTGTCGTCATGCGTCTTTAGGATTCTTTCCTCTTGAACTCAGTATTTTTTTGACATTCTTGACTTTGACACATTTGAGAATTATATGCCTGTTATTTTATAGAATGTCTCTTAGTTTAGGTTTATGTGATTTTCTTTATAATTAGATCCAGGTTATGCATCATAGGCAGTGTTATTACAGAGGTGAAGTTGAGTTCTGATTGTATCTAATCAGGACATGAATTTGACATGCTCCGCTACAGATGGTGGCCACTTTCATCATTTGAGTGAGGTGTTATGTAGCAGACCTTTTCCTGTGAAGTTACTAATTTTGTCCTAGTGATCAATCAGTATTAGAAACTATATGAATATACTATATAAATACAGTCATCATTCAATATCTAAGAAAAATGGTTCCAGGACCTCTTGCAGATACCAAAACCCATAGATGCTCAAGTCCCTGATATAAAATGGCATAGTATTTGCATATAACCTAGAAACATCCTCCTGTACACTTTAAATAATATATATTAATATATTATTTATAATACCTGATAAAATATAAATGCTACATAAACAGTAGTTATACTATATTGTTTAGAAAATAATGCCAAACAAAAGTCAGTACATATTCCGTACAGGTGAAAAACAATTTTTTTCAAATATTTTATATCACTGGTTTGTTGAATCCATGGATGTGAAATCCATGGATATGGAGAGTTGACTGCATTGCTCTTCAATTTTAAAATAGTGAATTAATTTTATAAAAACACTTGGTTTTCTATTTGATTCAATGGTTGATAATTTTTCTACCATTATTTATGTTAATACTCAAATTGCACCAAATTTGACCAATGGAAATCCTTTGAATCTAGCTCCCATGATGTTTTGGCATCTCCATCAGTTTTTGAGCACTGTTTTGCACTCTGCTCAAACTCAGTGCAAGCTCTTTATATACTTATACATCTCATACTGCCCCAGCCACCAAATCAGCCATATATCCACACAGGTTATCTTCTTTTAGTGGAAAATAATATTTGAAGACCAATCTATGTATTAGCTGTGCCTCATTACTACTGGATGAGAGAGAAAGAGGGATGGGGGAGAAAGAGGAAGGGAGGAAAAGAGGAAGAACGATTGTAAAGGAAAACCATGAGTTTACATCAATTTTCTTCCAACAAGTATTCGATTTTTTAAAAATTCCGTAACTTTTTTCTGACCATACAAATATTACCTTTTCATTATCTTAATATATTGTTATTTATTTGAATTTTTTCCCATTTAAACAATATCCCATTGCTGTTTAATGCACTGTCTTTACAGCACAGACATTGTCCTCACCCTTGTTGCATCTCACATCATGTCACCCTTCCTTGTGAACGTCCTTTTCACACTAATGGGCTTTAGCTCTGTTGCCTGGCTGCTCCTTCACACAGACATCCTCCTTGTGTAGTTCAAAAGTACTCTATAACTGTAGACTTTGGAGCAGTGATTATATATGGCTTAATTTGTGATTTAAAAAGACTTCAGGTAGTGTAAAACAGACTCAATAAGAATCTAGAAACTTGTAGTTTTAGCTATCCTACAGATTTATCTCCTTGGCTATCTTAATAGAAACCATCTATTCTATTACCCTCTGAATAAACTATAAACAGTCTTCTACTGCACGTCTCTCCAGCTGCCTGCAATGTTTGCTTCACTACTTTCTGCTCATTCAAATGCAACTCTTTTTCAAGTCTACTCACTTAGCTTGGCTCTTAGACTTATGCTAGGCCATTCCCTTTTCCTGAATATGTCCTTCTCACTCTGCTTGGCTCCTAGTGTAACTTGAAAATTATTTTGAGTTTTCAGTCATTTAGTGATCCCTCTCTGTGAACATCTAAAGCACTTATTAGTACTATCACTTTTGGACATTTTGCATACTCTACTTTTAATTTTTCCGAATTTTTTTTTCTTTGAAAATCTCTTATCTTTCCAATTATTCCTTAAGCTCTTTGGGAACATAAATCCTGTATAATAATTCTTTATATCCTTACAGATTAAATATATTGCTTTATATTTGGGAGACCCTTGAAATAGTTGCAAGTGAACTGAACAAATACTTATAGTCATAATTCTGTTAGTTATAAAATAAATACCTGAGACTCAGGATGACTCTCACTTAAAAGTTGTTGAAAGAAAAGTAAAATTTAAGACTCCTCAAGAAGATACTTTGTACAATGTGTTGCTTGTTGTATGTGAGAGAATAATTGACTTAGAAAGATCTTGAGTAGGTAGTAACATTTAGAGTTAACAGCCAGCTCCAAAGCTAAAGGCCACTGCTTAGTAGCACAAGGGAGAGCTACAGGTAGACTCATGGTACCTACTTAACAACTGTGTGAAAAATAATTACACAGATGTGAATAAGAGAAAGCAATGTGTTATGAAAAGATCCTAGCATAAAATTGTGCTGTTTCTGAAGTTATGTCTTGAAATCTATCGGGATGTGGTCCAGTTTGTCAGTCATCTTCAATGTTAGTCAAAGTTAAATCTAAATTCCAGAAGCTAAGGAAAATAAAATAATTCTAAAATAAACTGGAAGAATGTATTGAAACTACTCCAAACAACATGTGCTGTTCTTTAGAGAAGGTTTCAGAGTTAAAGTAGAAAAAGAGATTATTGAACAGAATGCAATGGGAAAGAGAATGAACAAAAAGGATCAATGCATTTATTGAGTTTTGCTTAGTTTGACCTTGTGCACAATGTATTGTAACATTAAAAATTATATTTGGAGCTTTCTAGACTGGCTTCTGATAAACCAAATTGATTGTATTAGTGAATGAAAATTTTAGAAACCAGTGTTCTCTAATAAGACATGGTCAAAGAGTAATGTGAACCTAAATTGCTGCTTCCCTAGGATTTCACTTAAGCCATGTACTTGTCACTTTATCCTCTCACACCTCATCTACATATGATTGCAAAAACAGTACAAAATGAAAATTAGCAAAACAGTTTGAAATATAGCTGAAATATCAGGGAGACAGCAGCAAATGAACTGTGACAACAATTAAGTGTAAATTTATTGATGTTGAAAGGGATAGCATTTCAAGAAAAACAAGACAGAAATGCTTGCAGAGAGCTGCAAATGAAGTCTTAAAGCTCATGGAAAATAGACAAAAGCTCAAAGGAAAATGCTCCCGCCGAAATAAGCCCACAAGAAGGGGACTCCAGTTGAGATAAGAGGCAAATGACTCAAATGTGTTGAACCATAAGCGAAGAGTTTTGTAAAATGTAGGGTACATTGAGATGGTTATAGTAACTCTTCACATATGAACTGCGATGATAAAATAATAAATCTGATTGCTTAAGTTGGATACGATTCAGTCATTCATGCAAACATACTTATGTAGTTTGCCAAACTTTAGTGTGAGTTGTGAAAATATTTCATTCAAAAACATTGCCTTTTTGAAGCTTACACACTAGTGTTGCAGTAAGAAAAAGACAGCACATAAAAACTTAAATTAACCAAGTGATGAAAGTTCTGAAGAAAAATGTTGGGGTCACCCCACGCTGGGTGCCACTGTTGGGGTCACTACTTGTAGGAGTCTGTCCTGCAGACCCTGACTCAGCAACTGATGAATAAATTCACTCAGACACAGATTTTCAGTGTAAAAGCAGGCTGGGTGTCCATAGCCACTTACAGACTCCCTGGTGAGTACTGTAAAGATATAGCAGCCACTAGCCCAGATGCGCTAGCCTCTCTGGCCTTTATTTAGCACACATTAAATGACAAAAGCTTTGAGTCAGCACCACTAGTGTAAAGATTAAAGGCCAAGTTCCAAGCCCAAAGAAAACACCAGTAGAGGGTAATCTCCCTGGTTCACCTCCCCCAAGAGGGCCCTCTGTCTCAAAGGATAGATTTAAGACCACATGAGTAAACAAGTTATATATATATATACATTTATATATATATATATAGAGAGAGAAAGATATATATATATATATTTATTTATACATTTATATGTATATATAAAAGGGAGTTTTATATATATGTATGTTTGTGTGTGTGTGTGTGTGTATATATATATATATATATATAGAGAGAGAGAGAGAGAGAGAGAGAGAGAAAGAGAGTGAGAGAGAGAGGTATCTCACCAGGAAATTCAGCATAGCCTGTGCCTTTTTCAACCTGGCATCTATGGTCACCATTTTAACCATATTGATTTTACATATAATGTGTAAAGTGGAATCAAATTCTACAATCAGTGCAGTATCCCTGCTATTTTCAGAGTAGTTCACTGATATGAGGAGCCAAAATTGACCTTCTGGCCATCTCAGCTTTCATAGTTTTGAACTCTGGTAGAAAAAGTCAGCAATGTTTTTGGGTTTTGTAGGGGTTTTCAAAGTGAAGTGGGGGTAAGGGAGTCAGTTTATGAGTACACAGCTGCCTGACTTAGTCTGGTGGGCAGAGGTATGGTATGGTATTATATCATATCACAAAAATTAGCATTAGTATATAACTATTATTCAATAAAACCCTCAACTACTATCATCTTTTCTTCAATATACAATGACTAAAAAATGTGACCACAGTTCATTTAGAGAGAGTTAGAAAAGCAATTGGGGGAATAAATTGTATATTTTTTTACTGCACAGTAAGAGAGCCCTTCATTAAGGACCTAAACTCTCTTTCTCCTAAAGATTCCAGTGCTTGTGAACAGGCTCAATTCTGGGAATTACATGTGGGACCATGACTACTATAAAACCTTGTTTATATAAATCCTTAAGAAGGCTACTGTATTAGTCTGTTTTCACACTGCTATAAAGAACTGCCTGAGACTGAGTAATTTATAAAGAAAAGAGGTTTAATTGATTCACAGTTTCACATGGCTGGGAAGACCTCAGGAAACTTACAATCATGGCATAAGATGAAAGGGCAGCAAGGCAATCCTGAGAATTTAATGATATACTAGCAAAAGATTGCCCAAGATCTCTGTAGGTCAAACCACTCTTGGTAGTACTCCGGTCCTGCTATGTATTAGGCTCACTCTATGTAGCTTGCCTCTAGTGATTAAGTGGCACTGTATGGCCCCACCATTATAAAATTCCATCATTTCATTATATTTAATCATCTCATTTTAATAACAACATTTCCCACTCCTGTGCTTTGCTTGTAGAGAATAACCTCTGCCATGCCTTTTGAAGTGCTATTGCTTCCCTCCTTGTGCAGGTTGAATTCCAAAAAAAAGTATGTTGAAGAGCTGTAAATGTAACCTCATTTGGAAATACAACCTTTGTAAATGTTATTGAGTTAAGTTGAGGTCAGGATGGATTACAGTGGGCCTCAAATTCAATGACTGGAGTACTTAGAGAGAGATTTAGGGAAAAAGAGACACAGAGGAGACATGCAGAGAACACAGCCATGAGAAGACAGAGGCAGAGATTGGAGTTAAAATGCCAAATAATCAAGGAGTGCCAAGAATTGACAGCAAACAGCAGAAAGAAGAGGTTAAGAAAAGACTATTCCTTAGAGCCTTCAGAGGGAGCACAGCACTACCAAGGGCTTGATTTTGGGTTTCTAGCCTCTAGAATTGTGAGAAATAAATTTCTGTTATTTTAAACTACCAAGTGTATGGTAACATATTAAGGTAGACCTAAGAAACAAACTCCCTCACTAAAATATCTCACAAGGCTGTGCTGAAGAGGTTGTCCTCTAGATTTTCTCAGGGGATCTAGTTAGGAATAAGAGAACAGGTTATATAAAATCAATCCACTCCACCATTCCTACCTTCTTCAACTTTGAGCACCAAAGATTTTCTAGCATCTCAAGTATACATATTTTTAAATATTGGCTTTCATTGTATCCTAATTACCAGAAAATAAGATTATTTATCCCTTTAAATCAAATCAGATCAGATGATTAATTCTAATTTCGCAACTTAAGTCTGTACTCACCAAAGCACTTATCGTACTGAAAATTTTATTGATCCTGGTGTATTCAAGGAAATAGAGCCACTACAATTTTTCAGGGAAAAATTTAATAGAGGAATTTGAGCTTAAACAAATGTAGAAGGATATGTTAGAGGGAAGGTGTGGAGTACGTTAGCCAAAGACATGAAGAGACAGTTGCTAATGGCTTCAAACTGGAGGAGGTAGAGAAGCCAGAGCTTGTGGAGAAGACTAAGAAGTCATTATATTCACCTTCTACTACCAAAAAGGAGTTAGTTGGAGAATGGCATGACTGCAATGTCTTGGTTCCCAAGAGTAATGGCTTCTAAATCTCACCTAAGCTCCTCTCATTGGCAAACCTTAAACCAACACCATATACTTAAGAAGATTCTAGAAAACCTAGTTCTCAGATTTGACAGTGAGTGCTGAGTAGAAGAGTGTAGTGTCTGACACAGGGTCCCTCCATTACAGACTAAAAATAGTTCTATAATATTTCTAACTATATATTTCTATCTATATCCTTCTATATATGAGTTCTTCCTTAGAAATGGAGATAAGACTATTCCTTAAAATATTACCTTAAATTCTAGTTCTATTTGAATGCTGTTGACCCAATTTGGTTTCTAAGCCTTATTGTCTAGAAGTAGGTAAGAAAATATTCCAATTTTCTCTAGAGTTTAATTTTAGTATAAAGACCAAATAGATTTTTAGCAACATCTTGGTGAGATTTCAGTTAAACTGTGTGCCTACATCATTAAAGCATCTATCTTAAACTCTGTGACAAAAACAGGTAAGATGTTTCAACTAAGGTGTGTCATACTTGGAAGTATTACTAGTCTACATTCAATTACTGACATCATATGAAAAGAAGCTTTGAGTTTAAATGTAGATTCTATTGTAAATTGTGACCACTTCCATTTCTAATATCATACTGAACTACACAATGAGGTAATAGAATGATGCTGTATTTTTACTTATACCATGAAAGGCAATACATTGCTTAGCTATTCTCATATTTACAAGATAATATCATAATGGCATAAGAAACTGCTTAATGATTTCAAAAGTCTCTCTCAAACCATTCATTAATTTTTAGATGAATGAGATTATTTCATAAGGAAGGGGTGTTTAATATTTCTAAATTATCGGTGATCAAATTTTGTTGTTGTCATTCTTCTTTATTATAACAAATATAACCCTGTTTATGTGGTTGCACAAGAAAATTCCACTGAGTGAAATTATTTGCTCAGTTATTCATAAATAGTCCATCCCCTTCCTATTTCCCTCAAAAAAGTTGAACAGAAATCAAACAAATCTGGAATTTTGACTATAAGCAGTCATGTGGTCTCAGAAAACAGAAGCCAATATATTGGAAAAAAAAAAACAAGAAAAAAGAAAACAAATCTGACTGCACAGACTTTGATTCTATATTTGGAAGAATTTGTAAATTTGTAAATAAATATTTAACCTCTTCACGTGATCCTTAGTTGTTATTGACACCTTTTCTGCAATATGTACCTTGTCTGCATTGTTAGTGGCAAAATACAGAATAAAAGAATTAAGAGAAAATATTTTCTTAGGCTTGCATATTCTTAGTAGATTTGAGTGTACAAGTATGAAACCTAGAATTTAGGATGCATAAGTGAGTCTTTCAAATTCATTTATTTAATAACTAGTATTTCATATGTACCTCAGATTCAGGACATTCTATTCAGCATCAAGTTGATAATAGTCAAACTTAAATGCTATAATCATTTCGGAGAGCTAAATATCTGCCACGATATTACAGTGAAGTATATTCAGGATAATTTGGTGTGAAATGTTGTTTTCAACACATCAGCTATTAGAATATCATTTATAGAAAAAAGTTATTACACTTAAATTTTATCAAATTCTGAGTAGGTCATTGGCGTATAGAGATACAGAGGTTACAGATGTGTGTGCCTAGAATAATGAGATATCAAAGTTGAAGATTTCAAATAAGATTTTTAAGCTAAAAGGAACATATTTCTAAAATAATATCATAGTGGCAAAGAGCAGGACTTCTGGAGTTAGAATACCCAGTTTGAAGCCAGCTTCTAACAAGTATCTAAAATTCCTCAGTGAGAACTTTGGGAAGTGCTTTAATTTTGCTGAGATTGAGTTTCATTTTTGTGAAAATCAGGATAAAAAAATAATTCCAAGCTCGCACATAAAACATGTAAACATTTAAAGTGGTTCCAAACACCTGGAAAAATTGCAGCAAGAGTAATGATTTTTACTTGTTAAAATGTCAAATGTATTTTGTCCAATTACATTAAAACATGGAATACACATTTTGGCCTGTAGATATCCATATTCCCTGAAATGCAGATTCAATTGCTATATGATTTATCTTTAGATGTTCTTGCAATTGTAACCAAGATGTGCCATATTTTTTCACCATTTAAAACTAACACTTCCTTTAATGGCTTACCACAGAAAGTATAGTTTTCAGTTATTTGAGGGTTTTGTTTTATTCCTTTTATTGTTCCCTCCTTCTGTCCTGCCTTATTTTCCTTCCTTTCTCTTCAAACCAAATTTTCCTATCCAAGTATTCCTAAAAATTCTAAGGGAAGATCACATAACTCTACAGGCAGCTGATTTCAGACTGTAGCCTCAGTCTGAAGTTGTCAAAGGTGATAGTTATTAAAGCATTCCCATATTGATTCATACTAAACATAGATACAAGCTGCTTACTGAGAGGAGACACGTATAGTTAGTAAGAATATCACTGTAACAAAAGAAAAGATAAAACCAAATTCTATCCATGGCTGCAAGCCTGAAGTAGATATGCCTTCCCTGACCCATCTCCCCAGGCTCTGAAGTTTCTGTAAAGTGTAAAAACGAGTGAAGAAACAAAAAGTCTTCTGCAGAAGGTAATTTTGGCTTTCATGAATACATCCCTGGCTTCATGGCTTTTTTCTTATATTCTGGTCATTCCAAAAAATTATATGCCTTGTTTAATGGATAAATTATTTAGAAATATATTAATCTTGAAATTTCAAACATCAAATTAACATAAAAGATACAACAACATAATAGATAAAAGATATGCTAATTTAGTCATTCCTATTAAAGCACCAAAAATAAATGTTTTATTTTTTTTTATTTTTGAAACCAAAATTATACATGGCATAAATGTTTGAAACATCTTACTGGCAGGTTTTAGTGCTTTAAAAAATAGTATATCTTAAGAACAAAAATTACAGAAAACACTAATAAAAAAATATACTAAAAAGGTAAAAATGTACACTTTTCAATTTGATTGCACACCCATACTGCTAATCTATTTGTGGGAAATAATTATGATATATTAGATGTCTATGCAATGGTTTTTGAGGTTTGACCACAATGGAGAGGTTGGCTTGACACCTGTATACTGGCATTGTTGGTCCTGTCTGTTTCAGTGCTATCTGTACCCATTTCAATTGTGTGTTTACTTATTTGTTCATTTGAATTGTTGATGCATGATACTAAGTAAATTTTATTTCTTAGTTTATGACATATCACCTTCATTACAAGATGTGACTCCTTTTTAAATTTATTTGGGGGGCAGGAGGACACTCTTGTTGTGTTGCCAGTCTGGAGTGCTGCAGTGGGATTTTCGCTCACTGTAGTCTCCACCTTCTTCTGAGTTCAAATGATTCTCATGCCTCAGCCTCACAAGTAGCTAAAATTTCAGGCATATGCCACCATGCCTGGCTAATTTTTGTGTTTTTAGTAGAGACAGGATTACACAATGTTGGCCAGGCTGATCTTGAACTCCTGACCTCAAGTGATTTGCCTGCCTCAGCCTCCCAAAGTGCTAGGATTATAGGTAATAGCCACAAAGTCCGGCACTGTTCTTTTAATCTCTTAACTGTGACTTATTTTATTAGATATGTTTTGATTGTTTGAAAAAATATTCTTTATTTACAGTAGATGATTTTTAGCATCAATAATGTACAGTAGTTTAAACACCCAAATAAAAGAACATTGTTTTTGCTTATAAAATTACAATATATATATAAAATAAATATATATATAATAAATATATTTCTTCCTAGACATGTTATTTATAAAATAGCACCAAGTTCATAGTTTCCATACAAACATAGTTTTTCATTCCTTCCTAAATACTAAATATTCTACCTCAAATTTAAACTAGCACACAAATTCCACTAAGAGATGTCTGTACACCAATCTATTGGATTAAGTATAGGATACAGTTGTTGGATTTTCTTTATGATAATTTCTAAAAATATTTTGGTGGCATAGCAAAAATTTAGTGAGATGGCAAATTTTATAACCCTGGCAAAAGCATAATTACAAATGTATTTGTCCATGCTAAAGACTGATATCCAGCATATCTTAAAGAAATGATAAGAACACAGAAAATATAATTAGGCTTCCATTGTAGCCTTACATTTCACTCCCAGGTTTATGCTTGAGTCTGTAAAATACTCTCAGACTTTATATGTTTTTTTAAATAAAGGAGACAGTGATATGGAGAATTTAAATTGTAAACAATTTTAAATTATTTTTATTGGTCTGTAATATCAATACTTTTATTTTGGAGCTGATTTATCTTCCTAGGTGTATTAGTCTTAGGCTAAAATTTTCTTCCTACTTTTGAATATATAATTATTTGAATAATCAATTCGGTCATAGGATGACCTTTAAGTGCATGGAAACAGAAAAAAAAATAATTATCCTACTCCAGCATTCCTTGGGATAGAATTGGAACAAAATAAGCATCTTTAAAAGTGGACATATGTTTTAGATGTTAACAAAAGGAAAACTTAGGATATAGGGCTTAAATTCAGCTATTGAGTCTAAAAATCTTTAGGTAGGTTAGGTCCAGTAACTTTCATTAACACTATGCTTCTTCCTTTCATTCCCGCCTTCCTTTACATATGAAAGAAATTATACATGGGAGCAAACAGGTTCCCCTGATCTATTTGCCATGAACAATTGATATTCTTCTAGACAAGAAGAAGAGGAAAGATACATTAGAGCTCTCATTTTGGTGAAATTTCATTTTAGCAAACATCTAATTTGTTAGCTAATTTCTTTTTTCATCTAGCATATGTTTCATTCAGCACATATATTTCAAAAATGTATGTGCAGGTTCTTTGTCATTCTGATAAATATAAAGATACATTTTTAAAAGCTGTCATCTGGGAATGAGTCAACGTCCTGCAGATCATTGGCAGGTAAGCCAAAGAGTTATTCCACCAAATTATACTCCCAGCAGGAGTGGATGTAGACACTCTAACAAACTCTGGGCATGGTGACATCTGTATCTGTGGAAAGGAACGAATTTGCATACCATCTGGCACCAGACACTTGAGCTCCTTGAAGTCATAATGGAGAGACATTTTGGTTCTGGCAATCAGGGTTACAGCTATGTGGTGAGTTAAATGCTCCACAGAGAGATGCTGACAGGAGTATTACAGCCTTGAAAAAGACAAACTGGGTGATATCAATGAACCGCCTAGAATTATTGTGACAAAAGGAAGCCATCAGATTGGAAATTTCTATTCTTTTGAAGAAGTTAGAAAGGCTTATATTCAATATTAATTCACAGTATTAAAGTTAAGTTCATCCTTTGAACATAAGTTAGTTTTTAAAACATTATTCTTGAGACTCAATTTAAAAAAGCATAGGGATGTTCTTTCCAAGGTACAGCATACTGTGTCTGTAAGTAACAGCTTGAGAGAAAATTATAGTCATTAGGGTGCAATGGTAAAGAGTTTTTATTTCTATTTAATTCAAATTAAATCTGATTCAAAATACATGGGGAACAGGGATGGTTATTGCCAGGAATGCTATTAAAGCTTCTGTTCAGCATTTCTGTGGACCCTTTATTAAAACAGGAGTGACAGTATCATCTCCTCCAGCGCCGTTCTGTTTGCTATCCCTTCACAACAACCCTAAACACAATTGCTTCAGTTTGAAATTGGGTATCACAGACAGCAGGCAAGGGAAGAGAGGCATGAATAGAAACATTTACATATTATAGTTTATAATAAAAATGTAAAACTTTTACTTACCATTTCCAATATTGTGTTTATAAAAAGAAACTCTGCACTTGGTTTCTGACACCTACATTTTTATAATCAATTAATTTTATTTCATTAATTTTATTTATTTATAACCCAAATTTTTTACTACATTACCATGCTCATACAAAAGTAATTTTTATATAAACTTCTACTAACTTCTAAGAAGAAAATACCTAATGTACTTGTTTTAAATTTTTGTTTGCAACAATTCATGTTATTTCCTGCCCTTCATCAGTTGTGATAATCAATTCTTCTGTCTTATAATTTTTGGCTCCTTTATTCACACCAACCAGAGATTTTACTTACAGTAAAGCATCCTATTTCTTTTCTTTCTATCTTTTAAAAAATTTTTTTTCTTTTATTCCAGAAGCAGATTTTATACATTTCCAATTGCTGTCGTAGGAACCTGCCGTAAATTTAGTGGTGTGAAATAACACAGATGTAGCATACATAGTTCTCAAGGTCCAAAATCTGAAAATCAGTATTTGAGCAGGGGTGATTTCATTATGGAGATTCCAAGAGAGAATTTATTCCTTTTTTTTTTCAGTCTATAGAGGCTACCTGCATCCCCTGGCACATGTTCCTCACCAGCAATAGCACCTCTCTGACCCCTGCTTCCATTGTCTCTCTCTTATAAGGACCCTTGTGATCATACTGGGCCCACCTGGATAATCCAGGATGATCTCCCATCTCAAGATTCTTAATTTAATCACATTTGCAAAGTCCTCTTTGCCATGTAAGGTTCTAGTGATTAGGATGCAGACAACTTTGTAGGCATATTACTTCGCCTACCATATACATAGAAAGCACTAAATGATTATATCAGAAGGTACCAATTTCCACCAGTGTTAACTGCCACCGTATTTTGACAGATGGTGTAATACTATTACACTGATCAGCAATGTCCCCTCCCATGATAGGAAATAGAAGTCACACTCCTGCCTCTAGAGAGTCATTGATTCTCTTATGCATGAGTCTTATTGAGGAATATTCTGAAACTGTAGGAAAAACAAATAATCTCTCTTCTTAAGAAGCTTAAAACCTACCATAACAAAAAGGTATGTAAATAAGTAATTAAAAGGAAGGGTCATGTGGTAACATCCATGAGTTGACTCCAATGTATCCAGAAGAAAGAAGACAGAGATACCACTTCCACTTTGGGTCAACAGTGAAGACTTTATTTTTATTTATTTACTTAGCAAATATTTGTATAGCTCTTACTTTGTTCCATACATAATTCCACATATTTTTCAGACATTACTCTTTTGATTCTTATATCAATCATCTGTGAACCTTTATTATTATTATTATTATTATCATCCCAATTTTACAGATGAAGAAATCTGGAGTATAAATAGATAGAAGTGTTAAACAAGGTCACTTAACTATAAAGAGGTTTGAACCTAGGCAGTTTAGCTCCATAATTTCTTGTAACTACTCCACCAAGCAGCCTGCTGACACAGATGTCTGGGTGATTATCTATGTCTCTAGAGTATGCCATTTTGCACCCACACTTTTATCGATGACCAAAACTCCAAATCACTGGCCATGTCATCCACGGGGTGTCTTAAACTTTCAAATTCTCTTAACATGAGTCTTTGAATTTAGCACAAATGTACAGCTCAGAAAATCTTGATATGAGGAATTTTAGCTTATTAGCAACTGCCTGTCAGGATATTCAGTTTGTTTCATGTCTGGAACTTCCTCTCTCAGTTCGTGTAATATGTTTTGGTTTGGTGTAGGTTTTTCTTGTTTGGTTTGCTTGTTTTTTTGAGGCAGTGTCCCATTCTGTTGCCCATGCTGCAGTGCAGTAGCATAATCATGACCCACTGCAGCCTCAGCTTCCTGAGTCCAGGTGATCCTTTGTCCTCAGCCTCCTGGGTAGCTGGAAATACAGGGACAGGCCACAATGCCTGGCTAATTTTTGTAGTTTTTACAACCATGGGGTTTAGCCATGTTGCCCAGGATTGTCTTAAACTTTTGGGTTCAAGTGATCCACCTGCCTCAGCCTCCAAAAGTGAATGTTTTTTGCATTGTGAGAATTATTAAGTGATGTATAACTTCATGAAGCCAACAAGCAAGAAAATAAAGTGGTAAATATTTTTAGAGTCAGAAAGCTCTGGATGTAAATCATATCTATGCCATTTGCTAGCCAAGAATAATATATTCCCATTTTGAGGCTCAGTTTTTTTCAACTGTAAAATGTGAATAAAAACCATTACCTACTTCTTCAAATGGTAATTAAAAATATTAAGTTTTAAGAGTGCATATTAAATCACATAGTACAGAACCTGCAATCTATTAATTTTACAGTAAATGGTAGATATTAGTACTGTATTGTTTTATATTGAAATAATATGGTAAGAATTGAATTTTGAGCTTTAATAACACAGCATGCTGAACAGGTTCAATATTTTAAAAAACTTACTTTTCAATACTGATAAAGGGGAATCAAGGCATAGTAGTTAGCAGAATTGAGTTTTGAATAAAACAGAGTGGGTTGGAATTCTAGCTCCATGACTTACCATTACTTACCATCAACTGTGTGACTTTCAGTATGCCAGGTAAATCATTGAGCCTATTCTCAGCATCTGAATAAAAATATATGAATAAGTATATGAAGAATAATGTAGTTTGGGTCTGTGTCCCCACCCAAATCTCATCTTGTAGTTCCCATAATTCCCACATGTTGTGAGAGGGACATGGTGGGAGATGACTGATTCATGGGGGTGGATCTTTCCCATGCTGTTCTTGTGATAGTGTCTGAGTCTCTTGAGATCCGATGGTTTTAAAAACAGAAGTTTGCCTGCACAAGCTCTCTTTGCCTGCTGCCAGCCACATAATATGTGACTTGGTCCTCCTTGCCTTCTGCCATGATTGTGAAGACTCCCCAGCCATGTGTCTTTATCAGCAGCATGAAAACGGACTAAATTTTTTATGTTGCTAATAAAGACATACACAAGGTTGGACAATTTACAAAAGAAAGAGTTGCATTGGACTTACAGTTCCACATGGCTGGGGAGGCTTCAGAATCACGGTAGAAGGCAAGGAGGAGCAAGTCACATCTTACATGGATGGCAGCAGGCAAAGAGAGAGCTTCTGCATAGAAAGTTCTGGTTTTAAAACTGTCAGATCTCATGAAACTCATTCACTCTCATGAGAACAGCAAGGGAAAGACCAGCTCCTATGAGTCAATCATCTCCCACCAGGTCCCTCCCACAACACGTGGAGTTATGGGAGTTACAAGATGAGATTTGGGTGGGGACACAGAGCCAAACCACATCATTCTACCCCTGGCTCCTCCCAAATCTCATATATTCACATTTCAAAACCAATCATGCCTTCCCAACAGTCCCCCAAAATCTCAACTTGTTTCAGTATTAACTAAAAAGTCCAAAGTCCAAAGTCTTATCCAAGTCATGACACTATCTAATCAGCTGCCAATGTAGCCAAGATATAAAGCAGGCAGAAAAATGTGAAAAGGCTAGACTGGCTTAGCCTCCCAGCCTACATCTTTCTTCCATGCTGAATGCTTCCTGCCCTCGAACATCAGACTTCAAGTTCTTCAGCATTGAGACTTGGACTGGCTTCCTTTCTCCTCAGCTGTATAGATGGCATATTGTGGGACTTTGTGATTGTGTCAGTTAATACTACTTAATAAACTCCCCGTTATATATATATCTATCCTATTAGTTCCATCCCTCTAGAGAACCCTAATAAAAATATAATATATTCAAATTTTATACCTACATTGCCAGAAACATAGTAGGTAATAAATAAAAATGTTTGGTTTAACACTTTAATTGAACTCCTATTTTTCCCTTCTAAAATAGTATTTGTGATAAAAGCTTCAACAGTGATACAGAAAGACAGAAGATAAATTATTGACATAACAGTACTTGATCAAGAATTCTTATTGTTTCAAGATAACACCTAGTTATTTTACATTGGGCCACAATAATTATTTGACAAAAAAGTTATAATTCCTGAATTATTTTTTATTACGTAGGTTTGTGCCTAAATTTGCCCACTGGTTTTGATGAAAGCAATAAAACTGATTGTTCTTGAGAGACAATTATATCTTCAACAAAATATAAACTATAAATAGTATAATATCCCATTTCATTTAAATTAGGGTTTTAGAATTTATATATATTATCTAATGAATAGTTGCTGACTGAATCAAAGAAATTGCTTTAGAAAATTTAAAACAGCTCCTGACATCTGCTCTAGGGTCATTATTTAATTAACTTTACAGCAGGAGGGGTAATTATTATAGAGTTAACTGATCAACTAAGCATTTCTACTAGCAGGTAAGAGCTGATTTTCCAACTGGAAATAGGTATGAAAAATTTAAAGCATATGTTTAGGCAGTCCCAGAATTATATGTACAGCCTTTCTAATACCAATCATTTCATCTAGTATATTTTTTTAGAACTTTTAATGCCAAACACTTTACAAGAAGGACCACATTCAATTGGCAGATTAAAACCTATGTATGGTTTTTTAAAAAGATTTTCCATCTGCCTCATTTTCCAGATGAGTAAACTGAGGTTTAGATAAGTTTTTGTTGTTGTTGTTGTTAATTGCTTAAATCATATAGTTAGACATTGACAGATCCAGGACTTGAATTCAGGTATGGCCATCTCTAAAACTCATTTGTTAAGCTATTCTGTTTTTAATGTTTTATGAATAACCACAAGAAACATGATAGATAATCACAGGAACTATCTTCTCTGGTCTGCTATCTATAGTTGTTACTTTTGTCTCCCAAAGCTATCATACGATGCTCTTTACCTCTATTTTTGCTATGTTCTTCCAAGCTAGGACACCTTCACCACTGTAGGCTGGGCTTCTATACTTCTCCCAACTCCCCAGACCCCAACCACTTCAGATTCATTCTATTCATCCTTCTTGCCCAGTTCCCTTTACTATTTCATTTTGTCTCTGCTATTCTGAATTTTTGGAGCAAAGTGTCCTGGGAGAAAAGACCAGAGTAGGTAACTCCCACTTTCTCCATTGCAAGTGAAATACAAATCTTGGATAATACAAAAAACTTTAATAAAATGACTAGTATCTTCAGTTTGGGATTTTCTATGAAAAACAGATGAATTTATTTAACACCTTTACATGCTCAAAAGCAAAACCTCTGCTTATCAATTTTTTTAATACTTTTGTGTTTAATTCCAAGAGATAAATATAGTAGAAACAAGGAAGGAAGATTTTTAAATTCTATATTTTTCTTCCTAGCTTTCAACAAAACCCATTTTTAAAAAATAAAGCAACTAGCACAAAAAAATAAAACAACTAACATGTAGTCTTGACTGGTGATTATAGGATGCAGATAATGTGGTTCTGGTGGTCTTTTTGGTTTATTTTTATCTTTTACTTAAGTTCAGGGGGTACATGTGTACAGGTTTATTACAGTAAATTCTGTGCTGGTGAGGTTTCGAGTACAAATGATCCCATCACCCAGATAATGAATGTACTACCTGATGGGTAGTTTTTCAACCCTTGCCACCCTACCATCCTCCCTGCTCTACTAGTCCCCAGTGCTTATTATTCCCATGTCAATGTCTAAAGATGATGTTTTACAATTCAGTCTCTGTAGAAGGTCCAGGATGACAAGAAAGATGGATAAAAGGAGAAAAAGGGGAACTCTTGGAGTGCCAATAAGTATAAACACAAAGAAGAGAGAGAACAGAAGATAAAAAATGAAAAATTGTGAAGACTTGAAAGCAGAAGTACCCTAAAGGAATATTACGGTATAACCATTCCACAGATATTGGGAGCATCTACTTTCATTGTCCACCAGATCCTAATTGCAAATCTCAACTCTAATCTTCATAAGTTTCTATGTCTGGAAGTAGAGAGCCTTTCTGGGCCTTCCTTAGCTTGTGCTTTAGGAAGTCATGGCAAAGACCAAGTTAGATAACATTTTATGCACTTTGCAAATTGGGCTTTGCAAAAGGATATGGTTACATGCCAGGAGTTTGCCAAAGTCACAGGATAAATATGAGCTACAGCCATTGAATGGCAACATGTTCAAGGCATTTAAAATATTTATGTATCAAAATCAACATGCATATTTGAAAATAAGCAAAATTTTACTATTTTTTAGATGACATACAGAACTTTAAAAAGGTAGTATATATGAAGTTGTTCAAATAATACTTGGCCTAATAAACATTATTTATTATTGTTTTCTATTTGTTATATATATAAGGGGTACACATGCAGTTTTGTTACATGGATGCATTGCCTAGTGGTGAAGTTAAGGCTTTTGGTGTAACCATCACCTGAATCATGTACATTGCATCCATTAGGTAATTTCTCATCCCTGAATTCCCTTCCAGCTGTCATGTTTATAAGCCTCCAATGTCTATTATTCTACTCTCTATGTCTGTGTGTACGCATTATTTATAAGTGAGAACATATGGTAATTTTCTGTTCTGTATATTATTTCACTTAAGATAATGGCCTCCAGTTGCAACGATGTTGCTGAAAAAGACATGATTTCATTTTTTATTCATGGCAGAGTGGTATTCCATGATATCATTCATTGATGGACACTTTAGTTCATGCTTTATTACTGTGAATAATGCTGCAAGAAACATATAAGTGCAGGTATATTTTTGACAAAATAATTTCTATTACTTTGAGTAGATTTCTAGTAGTAGAATTGCTAGATTGAAAGGTAGTTTTATTTTTAGTTCTTTGAGAAATCATCTCACTGTTTTCTATAGAAGTTGTATATATTTACATTCTGACCAACAATGCACAAGCATTCCCTTTTCTCTGCAAACTCACCAATATCTGTTATTTTTTGACATTTTAATAATATTCATTCTGACTGGTATAACATGGTATCTCATCGTGGATTTAATTTGCATTTCTCTGATGATTAGTGATGATGAGTTTTTTTATCACATGCTTGTTGGCCATTTGTATGTTTTCTTTTGTAAAATGTCTGTTCGTGTCTTTTGCCTACTATTTAATGTGCCTATTTGGTTTTTTTGTTGTTGAGTTCTTTGTATATTCTTGTTACTAGTTTATTGTTGGATACATAATTTGCAAATAGTTTATTCTATAGGTTGTTAACTGTGTTAATTATTTATTTTGCTATGCAGAGCTTTTTAGTTTAATTAAATCTCATTTGTTTATTTTTGCTTTGTTGCATTTGATTTTGAAGTCTTAGTTATAAATTATTAGTCTAGCCTAATGTCTACAATAGTTTTTCCTAGGTCTTCTCCTAAAATTTTTATGGTTTCAGGTCTTACATTTAATTCTTTAATATATCTTGAATTAGTTTTTACATATAGTGAGAGAGTTCAATTTTATTCTTCTGCATATGGATATCCAATTTCCCCAAGACCATTTACTGAATATGGTGGCCTTTCCTGAGTGTAATTTTTTTTGCAACTATTCTGTGAGCTTTTAAAAGAGGTTAGGGGTTTCGTGGTGAAATACATTTGAGAAACATGATACATTGTTTCTTATAATACATATTAACACATTAGCATTTAAAGGCATTGAGGAGGAGAGAGAGATCCAAGATGGCCGATTAACAACAGCTCAGGATTGTAGCTCCCAGTGAAAGCGCAGAGAGCGAGTGGACGCCGCACTTTCAGACGAATTTTTGTTGCCCACAGACTAGGAGATTCCCGGTGGAGGAGCCAC
>CAUYLG010076034.1:0-39674 GCA_963573385.1 Cacajao melanocephalus | reverse complement strand
GGGCCGTTTTCTGGACCTTGCCACTGGGGTTCCTTCTCCCTACTGCAGTGAGCTGGTGGGAACGGTCAGAGGCAAAGTCTCAGCTTGCAAGGCTGAGAAAACTCCAAGCTTTCTTTTTTTTTTTTTTTTTTTTTTTTTTTTGAGACAAGATATTGCTCTGTCTCCCAGGCTGGAGTGCAGAGATCACGGCTCACTGCAGCTCAACCTCCCGGGCCCAGGCGATCTTCCCATCTCAGCCTCTTGAGTAGCTGGGACCACAGGCATGCACCACCATGGCCGGCTAATTTTTAAAAAATTTTCTCTAGAAACACGTTCTCTGTATGTGCCCAGGCTGATCTTGAACTCCTGGACTCAAGCAATCCTCCTGCCTCAGCTTTTTACAGTGCTGGGATTATAGGCATGAGCCACCGTGCCTGGCTGAACTTCAGCTGTTGATGGAAGGAAGGTGTAGCCAGCCCCTTAAGCTTGCTAGAGTTAACACATAAAGACACAGGACATGTAATTAAATGTGTTTCAGAGAAACAACTATTTTTTTGAGACACTGTCTTACTTTGTCACCAGGCTGTACTGCAGTGGCACACAATCTCGGCTCACTTCAACCTCCGTTTCCTGGGCTCAAGCTATTCTCATGCCTCAGCCACCCAAGTAGCTGGGAACCATGCCCAGCTAACTTTTGTATGTTTAGTAGAGACGAGGTTTCACCATGTTAGCCAGGCTGGTCTTGAACTCCTGGCCTCAAGTGATCCACCTGTCTCAGCCTCCCAGAGTGCTGGGATTACAGGCATGAGCCATACACCTGGCCAGAAACAGCAAATTTGTAAAGTTCAAGTACGTCCCAAGTATTGCATGTATCTGGCAACCCTAAGCCTCCTGCCTACCAGTGGGCTAGAGATCAAGTGGCTACAGGTACGCGTGTGCTGACAGGTACACGTGTGCTGCACACTGATGGTCTCTACTCTCTCCTGAGCCTGCCCTACTTTCCTTAATCCTGGTGGTGTGACTTCTATTCCCATTGTTCTTTGGAAAAATTCTCAGGGGATGGGAAGGGGGTCACTTTGGACTGTGAGATAACAGTAAGCCCAATAGTCTGTTTTAATGTTACAATCCCTTGACCTCAAAGCAAGCTTGGTCTTGGGCTTTCTGTGCTTCCTCTAACCTTTTTTCTATAGAGCAGCGGTTCCCAACATTTTTGGTACCAGGGACTGGTTTTATGCAGACAATTTTTCCATGGGAGGGAGGGGGATGGTTTTAGGATGGAATTTTTCTACCACAGATCATCAGGCATTAATTCAATTCTTTTTTTGTTTGTTTGTTTTTGAGATGGCGTCTCGCTCTGTCACCCAGACTGGAGTGCAGGTGCGATCTCAGCTCACTGCAACCTTGTGCCTCAGCCTCCCAAGTAGCTGGAATTATAGGCACACGTCACCACGCCGGGCTAATTCTGTATTTTTAGTAGAGATGGGGTTTTACCATGTTGGCCAGGCTGGTCTCAAACTCCTGACCTCAGGTGGTCCACCCACTTTGGGTCCAGCCTCCCAAAGTGCTGGGATTACAGGCATGAGCCACCACACTCGGCCATCAGGCGTTCATTAGATTCTCACAAGGAGCACACAACCTAGGTCCCTTGCATGCCCAGTTCACAATAGGGTTCACGCTCCTATGAGAATCTAATGCCGCTGCTGGAGGTGAAGCTCAGACAGTAACGTTCGTTTGCCTGCCACTCGCCTCCTGCTGTGCATCCCAGTTCCTGACAGTCCATGGATTGGTACGGGTCGGCGGCCCAGGGGTTGGAGACCCCTGGTATAGAGGACTCAGTTGCCCTCTGTGCTTCCACCATCCTTTCTATTTATATGTCTCAAAAAGCTGGCCTGGTCCCAGGCATGGAGGCCAAACTCATCATGAATGGGATAGGGCTGTCCTCTCTGTTAAGCTTTCTCTTCATTCCTTTCCTTGGTAGGAGCTCCCAGCCTGGCATCAGGTTGTCACTACTTCATAGATTGGTGGGCAGTTGGAACTTTTCTCTTTTTTCAAACATTTTTACCATATTTATACTAATATTAATTTAAAAAGCCAAATACCTGACTTATAGTAAGCTTATAATTTAAAACAAATCAATCCCTTACCCCACCCTTATTTAGTCTCAATTATCACTTCCAAAGACAACCACTCTTCTACATATTTTATTTTATTTTATTTATTTATTTATTTTGAGACGGAATCTGGCCTTGTCAGGCAGGCTGAAGTGCAGTGGCACCATCTCAGCTCACTGCAACCTCTGCTACTTGGGTTGAAGCAATTCTCCTGCCTCAGCCTCCCAAGTAGCTGGGACTACTGGTGCCCGCCACCATGCCCAGTTAATTTTTGTATTTTTAGTAGATATGAAGTTTCACCATGTTGGCTAGGCTGGTCTCAAACCCCTGACCTCAAGTGTTCCACCCACCTCAGCCTCCCAAACTGCTGGGATTACAGGCCTGAGCCACTGTGCCCGGCTCTTCTATACATTTTAGATGGCATTTCTGTCATATGCCTCCATCTCTCTGACCCTCCTAATTCAGACATTTCAGTTGTTAAATTCTTATCTATTGTCTCCCTGTGACAGAAGATGAGGATTGTGGTCCTTTTATCCACCCCCATCACACATGTTTTCCCTCCTCCCTCCCTCCTAGTTGAGTTAGAACATTTTGTCGTTTCTGTTGCAACAGTATTCAGGGTTTAATTGTTATAACTATGTAAATATTGTTCAGAGCTGAGCCTTAAAGTGTGCCGTGATTTTCCTTACTTCCCTTATTGGACAACTCTTTTGTTTTTTTCAGAAGTTAGTAATTGCCTCATTTTTTTTTTTTAAAGAAAATAACTTCCTTGTGTACCTGTCACTAATTTATCCTCCACTTCTCCAATGGAATGGTGAAACTTCTCTTGACATGGTTGGATACACCAGGTGATTTTTCCAGTTCTTTGTGTTTCTTACGGACATCCCTCTGGGAGGCATCCTCTCTGGGCTCCTATCTGAGTGCAGACACCGGTGGAGCTATTGTCTTGGGACCTTGCACTACTACTCTCCTGGGAGTTGCCTTTGCTTCTTTCCTATGTTGGATCCTGCTTTCTGGATCCCTTGCTTTTTGTTGCTGTTTATTTTCTTGTTTTGACAGAGTGTGTATTCTAGTAGCTTTGATTGATAGTTTGCCTTGGTGTCTGTGTTAGTTCATTCTTATTGCTATTAAAAATACCCGAGTCTGGGTAATTGATAAAAGGTTTAATTGAAGGGCTGAAGTTGAGGCAGCAATTAATAGCCTACCAACCAAAAAAAAAAAAAAAGGTTTAATTGGCTTGCTTCTGCAGGCTATACAGGATACACAGTGGCTTCTACTTCTGGGGAGGCCTCAGGAAACTTAAAATCATGGCAGAAGGTGAAAGGAGAGCCAGGTGTCACATGGAGCAGGAGGAAGAGAGAGGGAGGGGAGGTGCTATACACTTTTAAACAACCAGATCTCACATGGATTCACTGTTGTGACACAGCTCTAAGGGGAAAGCTGCCCCCATGATCCAGTCACCTCCCACCAGGTCTTATTTCCAACACTGGGAATTACAGTTCCACATGAGATTTGGGCAGGGACACAGATCTAAACCATAGCGGTGTCGAATTCTTCATTGGAGATAAATTTCCCTCAGAATTTTGAAGATGTGATCCATGGTTGCTGTTGAAAAGTCAGATGAGAATCGGATACCCTATCCTGTGCGTATGACTTGATTCTTCCCTCTGGAAGTTTTCAGGATCTTCCAGAGGTCTAAAGTTTCATGATGATGTGCATTTTCTGTGGTCACTTGGTGGGCTTTTTATTTTGGAAATCGATCTCTTTTAATTTGAAAATCAATTTTGGGGAAATTTCTGTGTGCTGGTTTCCTCCATTCCATTTTCTCTGTTTTTGTTTTTTGTTTTCTTTCCAGATCTATTTTAGTTCCATCTCTAATTTTTCAAAGTGTTCTTTGCAATTTACCATTTAACAAAATGTTTGTTCTGTTTTCTGGGACATTACTTCAACTTTATCATCTAACTTTTCTATTAGATTTAAAAAAATCCCTCTCCTCACATATTTTCACTTCTAAGAGCAATTTCTTGATTTTTTTCTCTAGCATCTTATTCTTGTTTCATGGACGCAATATTATCTCTTGTGTCTCTAAGAATGTTAATTGCAATTGCTTTTTGAAACTTTTTATCTTTCAATTGTGGTAAAATACATATAAACATAAAATTTACCATCTTAACTGTTTTTAAGTGTACAGTACAGTATTGTTAAGTCTATTTGTATTATTGTACAACCAATCTCTAAAACTTTCTCACTTTTCAAAACTGAAACTTTATACCCATTGAATAACAACTCATTTCCAGCTCTCCCTAGCTCCTGGCAACTACCCTCCTACTTTCCATCTCTATGGATTTGGCTACTCCAGATACCTCATGTAAAGGGATCATGCAGTTTTGGTCTTTTTGTGACTGACTTATCTCACTTAGCATAATGTCTTCATATATATCAGAATTTCCTTTCTTTTTATGACTGAATAACAGTCCATTGTATGTGTATTTCACATTTTGTTTATCCATTTATCTGTTGATGGACCCTTGGGTTGCTTCAACCTTTTGGCTATTGTGAATAATGCTGCTATGAACATGTGTGTGTAAATACCTTTTTGAGGCTGGGCGTGGTGGCTTATGCCTGTAATCCCAGCACTTTGGGAGGTCGAGGCGGGAAGATCACCTGAGGTCTGCAGTTCGAGACCAGCCTCGCCAATATGGTGAAACCCAGTCTCTACTAAAAATACAAAAAAATTAGCTGGGCATGGTGGTGCATGCCTGTAAACCCAGCTACTTGGGACTGACGCAGGAGAATAGCTTGAACCCGAAGGGGCGGAGGTTGCAGTGAGCCGAGATTATGCCATCGCACTCTAGCCTGGGCAACAAGAGCAAAACTCTATCTCAAAAAAAAAATCTTTTTGAGACCCTGCTTTTAATTGTTTTGGATATATATCCAGAAGTAGAATTGCTGGATTATATGGTAATTCTACTCTTAATTTTTTTTGAGGAACCACTCTACTGTTTTCCATAGCAGCTGCAGCAGTTTACATTCCACCAACAGTGCACAAAGGACCAAGTTGCTCCATATCTCCACATGCTTTCTGTTTAAGTAGAAGTTGTCTGATGGGTGTGAGGTGGCGTCTCATGGTGGTTTTTGATTTGCACTTCCCTAGTGATTAGTAATGTTGAGCATCTTTTCATATTCTTGTTGGCTATTGTATATCTATCTTATTTGGAGAAATGTCTATTCACGTCCTTTGCCCATTTTGAAATTGGGTTATCTGTGTTGTTGTTGAGTTCTTTATATATTCTGGATGTTAATCCCTTATGAGATGTATGATTTGTAAATATTTTCCTTTTTTATTTCTTTTTGATATGGAGTCTTTTTCTGTCACCCAGGCTGGAGTGTGGTGGTGCGATCTCAGCTCACTGCAACCTTCGCCTCCCAGGTTCAAGTGATTCTTTTGCCTCAGCCTCCCGAGTAACTGGGATTACAGTTGCCTGCCACCACGCCTGGCTAATTTTGTATTTTTGGTAGAGGTGGGGTTTTGCCACATTGGCCAGGCTGGTCTCAAACTCCTGACCTCAGGTGATCTGCGTGCCCAGCCTCTTTCAGCCGTGTTTTATGTTTTCCAGTGTACAAGTCTTTCACTTTGTTGGTGAAACTTATTCTGAAGTTTTCTATTCCTTTTGATGTTATTGTAAATGGAATTGTTTTCTTAATTTCTTTTTCAGATTGTTCATTGTCAATGCATGGAAATGCAACTGACAGCTGGGTATGGAGGCTGAGGCAGAAGGATCTCCTGCGCCTGGGATGCTGAATTAATGTATTAGTACTATAAGTCTTATTGGTGGAATATTTAGAGTTTTCCAGGGATAATTGTTTTCTGTTTTGGGTTTTTTTTTTTTTTTTTGAGACAGGGTCTTGCTCTGTTGCCCAGGCTGGAGTGCCATGGCATGGTCATAGCTCACTGCAGCCTGGATCTCCCGGGTTCAAGTGATCCTCCTACCTCAGTCTCCTGAGTAGCTGGCACTACAGGTGCCTGCCATCATGCCCAGGGGGTTTTGTTGAATTTTTAGTAGAAACGGGGTCTCGCTGTATTGCCCTCCCACTCCTAAGCTCAAGTGATCCTCCTTTCTTGGCCTCCCAAAGTGCTGGGATTACAGGCCTGAGCCACTGCACCCAGCGTACAGTTGTTTTTAAAAGTCTTCTTCCATTTCCTGCATTGATCTGCTTCCTGAGTTTCTCCTGTTAAAAAAAAAATAGGTCAGGCACAGTGGCTCACACCTGTAATCTCAGCACTTTGGGAGGCTGAGGTGGGCAGATCACCTGGGTCAGGAATTTGAGACCAGCCTGGCCAGCATGGTAAAACCCCGTCTCCACTAAAAAATACAAAAATTAGCCTGGTGTGGTGGCATGTGCCTGTAATCCCAGCTATTCTGGAGGCCGAGGCAGGAGAATCACTTGAACCCGGGAGGTGGAGATTGCAGTGAACTGAGATTGCGCCACTGCATTCCAGCCTGGGCAATCGAGTGAGACTCTGTCTCAAAAGAAAAAAAAAACATTTAAAAATGTAAATTCCTGATTCTTATCTTTGCAGCTTTCCTGTAATGTTTTGTATTAGTGTTGTCCAGCCCTAAGGTGAGAGGCACAAAAGCTGATTGGAAGCTCCTTATGCATGAGGGCCAGGGAGGGGAGGGAAGGACAGGGTTTGCCATATGTGAGTGTCATTATCTGGTGACAACTCAGCCATTTGTAAGGAAACCGGGAGTTGAGGTCACGGTTTCCAGAGAGCATTCCTAGAGTCTCCTGCCCTCATGGAGGGGGTGCGTCAATCTGGCCTTCCCTGTACTGGGAGTGAACTGATCAGTAAATGCTATGTTCAGGCTCATGGCTCCCTCACCTTGGCTGTGCCTGGGGGCTTCAGTCTAGCTCCCAGAGAGCAAAGCTCTGGTGCAGCTTCTGATGTGGAGGGCAAAGCGGCTGTTTCCATGCTGCTCCGGATCCGGGAGGGTACCTGGGGTTCTCATTGCAGGCTTTCAACCGGTCCTCTCTTCTCACCGCCCACACCTTCATCACCAGAAATGTCTGCTGCTTGGAATTGCTGGGTGTCCCGGCTCCTCCGCACGACGCGGCTGCGCTGGCTTTTGTTGTGTTGCAGTCTTCTCCCCTCTGCTGAGCTTTTGCCCCTTGTCTTTCATCTTCCAAAGCGTCACCACCACCTCTCAGCTGCTGCCACCTCTCATTTGTTTCTTGTCACTTAGGTCACTTTCATTCCTTCCTGTTTTAGTGAGGCTTGGGGAAGGGATGGGGAATGCATCTCAGTTCTCTGTGTCCAGTGAGAAGGTTTTCCTTGGCAGTTTTGTGATAGTTCCTACTGTGCTCAGGATTCGTGCATTGTATCTATAAATACTTGATTGCACTGACACTTGTTCCTGGAAACATAAAAGTACCTCCGTGTCGTGGTATTAGGATAGATGCAGGTTTTCCCTCAGGTCCTCGAGGTTCCTGGCTCATGACTCCCACAGCACTTGTTACAGTGTTTTGTCATAATGTTGGGTGCTTTAAGCCTCAGGAAACAGAACCTTGAAGACCTTCTACCCTCCTTTCACCTGCTTCAAGGCAGGACTCTACTTTTCCCGCCCACTTTTCTTTTTTTCTTTTTTTGTGATGGAGTTTCGCTCTTGTTGCCCAGGCTGGAGTGCAGTGGCTCGATCTCAGCTCACTGCAACCTCCGCTTTCCAGGTTCAAGCAATTCTCCTGCCTCAGCCTCCTTGAGTAGCTGGGATTACAGGCATGCACCACCATGCCTGGCTAATTTTGTATTTTTAGTAGAGATGGGGTTTCTCCATGATGATCAGGCTGGTCTTGAGCTCCCGATCTCAGGTGATCTGCCTGCCTCGGCCTCCCAAAGTGCTGGGATTACAGGCGTGAGCCACTGCGCCTGGCCTTACCACCCACTTTTCTAAAGACTCCTGCTCCAGAGAGGATCCCACCCCATACCCTGGAGGCCAATCACATTTCAACAACATCGACATAAAAACCCAAGAGAGGCAGATCACTTGAGGTCAGGAGTCCAAGACCAGCCTGGCCAACATGATGAAACTCTGTCTCTACTAAAAATACAAAAATTAGCGGGGCATGGTGGCGTGCTCCTGTAGTTCCAGCTAGTTGGTGTAAAGCCGGTTGCCTTGCTGGGAGGCTGGACACGCTCGCCCCTGCTCTCGACACGCCCACTTCTGTACTCGGCACCTAGTCCACACCCACTTCCGCACTCAAATCTACACTCAACACCAGACTCTGCACTCTGCACCTAGCCTGCCGTTAGAAAACCCCGCCAAAATTTAAAAGAAACCCCGCCAAACCCTGCACAATAGCAGCTAGCCCCATTCCCCCTGGACGGCCCACTCACTGGCAGTCCCGCCTACCTACCAATAGTAGCTCGACCCGACCACGTCCTGTTCCCTCACAACCAATCAAGACACCCTCACTCACTATAAAAACCCCCGCCTCAGGAAGTCAAGCACGACTTTTCTGGCCCCCTTTCCCCGGACCCTAGAACCTCGCCCGGGAGCCGAATAAATTGGAACCCAATTTTTCTTATACTGGCCTCAGTTTCCTCATTTTAAACTCGGCAATATGCCTTACAGTTGGGAGACTGAGGCAGGAGAACTGCTTGAACCCAGGAGGCGAGGTTGCAGTGACTGGAGATCGTGCCATTGCACTGGAGCCTGGGTGACAGAGAGAGACTTCGTTTCAAAGAACAACAACAACAAACAAACAAAAAAGCCCAAGAGGACCGGGTTCAGGAGCTTCCAGATAGCTAAACACATGGAGGTTCTTGGAGGGTGATGAATCCAGGAAAGGCGTGGAAGCTTCGTGCCCTTTCCCTATGCATCCATGCCCCTCACTCTATGCATCTCTTCATCTGTATCCCTTGTAATATCCTTTATAGTAAGCCAGTACGTGTCAAGTAAGTGTTTCCCTGAATTGTGAGGTGCGCCAACAAATTAATCGAACCCAAAGTGTGGGTTGTGGGAATCCTGGTCAGAAGTTCTGGAGGCCCAGAATTGCAACTGGGATCTGAAATTGTGTGTGTGTGGGGGCTGTCTTGGGGACTGAGCCCTCAACCTGTGGGATCCCATGCTATCTACCTGTGGGATCTGATAGTGTCGGAATTTAATTGAAGGACACCCAGTTTGTGTCTGCTGTTGAGTGTATGGGGGAAAACCTGCACACGTTTGGTCAGAGAAGTCTTCTGTGTCGATGTTTGCTGTTGTGGTGGTACGAGAGCAGAGGAAAAACACTCTTTGTGTTTTTCCCAAATAATGCATGTCAGTTGATACATTTGTTCATATTTATTTGTGTATTTACTCAGCATTTTTTTTCTGACAAATACATGGGAAAGTTGGATGAATTGCCATAGTCCTTTGTGGTTTGTAAATTCAACCAACCACCTTAAGAATTTTTTTTTTTTTTTTTTTTGGAGACAGGGTCTTACTCTGTCACCCAGGCTGGAGTACAGTGGCTTGATCATGGCTCACTGCAGCCTTGACCTCCCTGAGCTAAAGATTTCCTCCCACCTCAGCCTCCTGAGTCTCTGGGACTATAGGTGTGCACCATCATGCCTGGCTAACATTTTGTGTGTATTTTTTGGAGACAGGGTCTTGCCCTGTTGTCCAGGCTGGTCTCAAAGTCCTAGGCTCAAGGAATCCTCCCACCTCAGCCTCCCAAAGTGCTGGGATTACAGGCATGAGCCACCACACTTGGCCAGGGATCATTTTAATTGGGTGCTAAGTTCAACACTAAACACTGGGGTGGGGGGCACATAGAGATATGGAAGATGTTCCTGTTGTAGCCAGACTCCGAGATGGCACCCAGTGACCCTTACATCCTTGTGTTCATCCTATGTGTATTCCCCTCTCACAATGAATAGGGCTGACTAAGTAATGCATAAGACATTGTGGAAGTGTCACCGTGTGATTTCTGAGGCCAGGACATGAAGGATGCTGTGACTTCTGTTTTGTTCTCTCTTGGATTACTTCCTATGGCAGAAACCAGTGGCTATGTCATGAGGATACTCAAGCAGTCCTATGGAGAAGTCCACAGAGCAAGGAACTGAGGCCTCCTGCCAACAGCCAGCACCAAGTCAGCATCCTTGTGAGTGAGCATCTTGGAAGTGGACCCTCTAGCCCCAGTCCAACCTTCAGATGACCACAGCCCCAGCTCATATGTAGGTTGCAGCCTCCTGAGAGACACTCAGCCAGGGCATGCAGCTAAGTTGCTTCTGACTTCCTAACCCGTAGGAAGTGTGAGATGATACATGTGTATCATTACATTGCTAAACTTTGGGACAGTTGTCTTTCAGCAGAAGATACATACCATCCTAATCTGTCATACTGGCCCCCAAAGCTCTGCAAGATTGCTCTCTCCCTCATTTCCCATGAGCCCCTTTCCAACAGCATCTCTCTGCCCAAGCCATGCTGTGCTAGCCTCTTTCAGTTTCTCCGACCGCTGAGTACCGTGTTGTCTCAGGTCCTTTCCAGATGCTGCTCCCCCAGTCCCCATCCTTCCCTCTCCCCATCTCCTCTTCTAGTCTGTTCATCTTTCAAGCTGATGATTAAATGTCACTGCTCTAGGGAAATAGTTTCCTGGCCCCTCCTGACTTCCATGGGTCCTGCACCTCAACGTAAACTCTTCAAAGCATCTATCAGAATTATAGTCAGTTAAGTATTTGTGTAATCATTTACTTGGTGCCTATCTCTCTCCACTTCTGTGACCCTAACACATGGAGGGCAGAGAATGCATCTATCTTAAAGACAGCCAACTCCACAGTGGCCTGGATAGCATCTGGAACGTAGGAGATGCTCAAAAGATGTGTATTGAGTAGCTGAACGTGACCTGCTTCTGCCAGCTCGCTTCTGTTGTTACCACCTCCACTGCTAGAAAGCAGCTTAGAGCAAGCTTGTCCAAGGCCCGAGGCCGCATGTGGCTCAGGATGGCGATGCATGTGGCCCAGCACAAATCTGTAAACGTTCTTAAAACATTTTGAGTTTTTTTGGCCATTTAAATATTTTTTTAGCTCATCAGCTATCATGAGTGTTGGTGTATTTTATGTGTGGCCCAAGACAATTCTTCTTCCAGTGTGGCCCAGGGAAGCCAAAAGATTGGACACCCCTGGCTTACAGCAAACCCCTCACTGATGGCAGGTCAGTATTATTCTTAAAGGACAGCACATACACTTTTGTCACTTTTAAAATGCTCACTTCCAATGGTGACTCATTTTATGACCTTGGGCTGCTTGCCTTTCCTCTCTGAAAAAGGTGGATAGAGGAGATTGGTACAGCGCCTCTCTGGAAGGCTAGAAACTGTTTCATTTAGAGAGGTTTTGGCAGGGTTTTCTTTCTTAATATCTAGGTGGTTGTAAGTGATTATGTAAGTGATGAATAGAAATGAACTGTGATTGACCATGTGAATGTATCTCTTGTAGGGGTGTGTGTGTGTGTGTGTGTGTGTGAGAGAGAGAGAGAGAGAGAGAGAGAGAGAGCTCGAGTGCCTTTTGGTGCTAAATCTGCATACATATTTTTCAGATGAGTCTACATTTGCTCTAGAATTCTCACGGATATCCTAAATTCTGCTGCAGACCTGTTTGAAGATGTAATTGTTTGACTTTGAAGCTATATTCATTTCTCATAATAACAAAACCAATATTTGCTTAAAGCTTAGTTAGGCATTATGCAAAACCAATTTCCGTTATCATAGCCAATCTTCACAGTTACTTTTGCAAGATAGGAACTATTATAACCTCATATGACAGACGAGGGAACTGAGGCTCAGAGAGGTTCAATAACTTGCCCAAGGTTACACAGCCAATAAGTGGCAGAACAATAACTAAAATCTGTATGGCATTCTCAAAATCTTTGGCAAAATTGTGCATGTGTATTTGTGATTAAGAGAATAAGGAAAAAGAGGAATGTGACAAAAGTGACTATTTGTTCTGAAGGATTTTAATGGTAAAGGAGCCTTCAGAAGAGCATTAGTCTACAATCAGATGCTCAGGTACTGAGTAGGATGGATGCAAGAAGTGAGCAAAGCTGATGGACGCCAATGTTACCTGCAGTGCACCTGTACCCACAAGATAAGCTCTTGGCACATCCATCAAATTACAGTCCAGTTCAAAGCAAAATCATGTTTGCCTAACAAACAACAGTCCAAAGGCCAGTATTTGGATACAGCTAGATCTCAGGAATGCCGATAAGAGCAGTCATCTGCAGCTCACCAGGCTCTGAGCCAGAGCACATGGGATAGAAGACAGGGCCAGAGGAGTTAGCTACATCTTTTTTTATTTTATTTTTTATTTTTTTATTTTTTAAAAAAAACAGGTCTTGCTCTGTTGCCCAGGCTGGAGTGCGGTGGCATGATCTCTGCTCACTGCAGCCTCGAACTCCTGTGATCCTCCCACCTCAGGCTTGTGCCACTACACCTGGCTAATTTTATTTTTTGTGAAGATGGGGTCCTATTATGTTGCCCAGGTTGGTCTTGAAATCCTGGACTCAAGCAATCCTCCTGCCTTGGCCTTCCAAAGTGCTAGGATTATAGGCATAAGCCACCATGCCCTGCCAAGATTGGCTACATCTTGTGCTGAAACTAGTATTAACACAAATCCTTCCACTTGAGCCCCAAATCTAACCACATGCAGTTGCTATTCATTCACTCCAGCAGTCATTCTGAACATTTACCTGCCAGGCGTGTGAGGCAGGTGGGTACAGAGGAGAGCAAGGGAAATGTCCCGGCCCTCCTGGAGCTTACAGTCTTGTTTGGGAGTGGGGTCCATATCACAGGAATATAGATATTAAACACATTATTTTTTATTTTTGTATTTTTTGAGACAGAGTCTCACTCTGTTGCCCAGGCTGGAGTGCAGTGGTGTGATCTTAGCTCACTGCAACCTCTGTCTCTGGGTTCAAGTGATTCTTGTGCCTCAGCCTCCCGAGTAGCGGGATTACAGGTTTGCGACACCATGCCCGGCTAATTTTTGTATTTTTAGTAGCGATGGGGTTTCACCGTGTTGGCCAGGCAGGTCTCAAACTCCTGACCTCAAGCAATCCACCTGCCTCAACCTCCCAAAGTGCTGGGATTACAGGCATGAGCCACCGTGCCCAGGCAAGCAAATTTTCATGCAATAAAAGTTTAATTTTGCAGTGAGAACAGCGCTGTGAGAAGGGCTCCTAATTTAATCAGGGGGTCCAATAGCAACCTGCCTGAGGAAGTCACTTCATTTGAAACTTAGAGGTATTAGCTATTAAGAAAAAAGAAGCTGGTCTATTACTTGTTTATGTGGAGCAAATCACCCCATAATGTAGTGGCTTGAAACAACAAGAATCATTTAATCTCATCGTTACAGTGGGTCAGGAACTGAAGAGCAGCTCAGCTTCGTGGTTCTGGATTGGGGTCACTTGTGAGGTTGCATTCACGATGCTGGCTGGGGCTGGGGGATCAGCTCCAACATGGTCACTCACATGCCTGGCATGTTGGTGCTGGTTATCCCTCCCTTCCTCCCTCCCTTCCTCCCTCCCTTCCTCCCTCCCTCCCTCCCTTCCTCCCTCCCTCCCTCCCTTCCTCCCTCCCTCCCTTCCTGTTGTTTTTCCCTCCTTTCCTTCCTTCCTTCCTTTCTTTTCTTTCTTTCTTTTTTTTTGAGACAGAGTCTCTCTCTGTCACCCAGGCTGGAATGCAGTGGTGTGATCTTGGCTCACTGCCACCTTCACCTCCCGGATTCAAGTGATTCTCCTGCCTCAGCCTCCTGAATAGCTGGGATTACAGGCATGCCCCACCACACCTGGCTGATTTTTTGTATTTTTAGTAGAGGCAGGGTTTCACCACGTTGGCCAGGCAGGTCTCGAACTCCTGACCTCAGGTGATCCACCTGCCTTGGCCTCCCAAAGTGCTGGGATACCAGGCGTGAGCCACCGCCATTGTCACACTCTTGACCACGCCATTATCAACAACCGCAGCCCCTTCACAACAACAGTTTAAAGCATCCCCCAGTACAAGAATTTAGTACACCATCTCCAATTCTTTGACCCCCCTACCTAGGCCTCCAATTCACTGACCTTTCTACCTTTCCCTTCTCATAGTTCATTTCCCTCCTTACTCAGCTTAAATTCTATTACTTCCTTGTGTATCCTCACATTTGTTTTCTATTGCTGCTCTAAGAAATTACTGCAAACCTAAATTACTGCAAATCTAAGAAATTACTGCAAACCTAATGGCTTAAAACAACACAAATTTATTACCTTACAGTTCTGGAGGTCAGAAGTCCGAAGTGGGTTTCACTGGGCTAACATTAAGCTGTTGGCAGGGCTGGGTTCCTACTTCTCTAGGAAGAATAAATTTCCTTGCCTTCTCCGCTTTCTAGAGGCCACATGTATTCCTGGGCTCATTGCTTCTTCTCCTGCCTTCAAAGTCAAAGTCCATAGTATCAGCGGTATCTTTCTCACCATGCTGGTTCTCTCTTTTCCGCCTTCTTCTTCTGAGGACTCCTCTGATGATACCGGGCCCATGCTGATAATGCAAGATAATCTCCCCATCTCGTGGTCAACTGATTAGCTACTTTAAAAAGAACATTTTAAGATGGGGTCTTGGCTGGGCATGGTGGCTCACGCCTGTAATCCCAGCAGTTTGGGAGTCCGAGGCAGCCGGATCATGAGGTCAGGAGTTCGAGACCAGCCTGGCCAACATGGTGAAACACCATCTCTACTAAAAAAAAACATAAAAAATTAGTTGGGCGTGGTGGCAGGTGCCTGTGATCCCAGCTACTTGGGAGGCTGAGGCAGGAGAATTGCTTGAACCCAGGAGGTGGAGGTTGCAGTGAGCCGAGACTGTGCCACAACACTCCAGCCTGGGCAACAGAGCGAGACTCTGTCTTAAAAAAAAACAACAAAAAAAACCAAAAAACTTGGGGGTCTTGTGATGTTGCCCAGGCTGGTCTAACTGCTGGGTTCAAGCAATCCTCCTCTCAGCCTCCCAAGCAGCTGGGACTACAGGTATGCACTACTGCACCCGGCTTGATCAGCCACTTTAATTCATCTGCAACCTTTCAAATTCCAGAAATTAGAAGGTGGACATCTTTGAGGGGCCGTTATTCTTTCCCCGTAAAGTCCTCAGGTGCTTTGCCCTTCTGTTTATTGTACTAGCCTCAGCAAAAGCCCAAATCTCGTTGAAAACAAGTGTCCACGTACTCCAAGCCTGCACCCAAGCAGCTGAGCATGGTGGAGAAGGAGGAGAATCTTCCTCATTTGTCTCCAGTAAACCCCCAGCACTGCCAGGCAATGCTACTATATGTCCCAAGTCCATTTACACTCCCTCGCTTCTAGACGTTAATTTCACACCTCCTCCTCTCTCAAAGCCCCCACACTTCCTTCCCTGTTCTTATTCTCAGCTGAATCTTGATTCCTACTTCCTAGAGAAAATTGGAGCAATTGGAAGAGAACTTCCCCAGACTCATCAGCGCCCACCTGCATCTGTCCTCAGGCGCGGACTTCCCTACATCCTGTGGATAAACGGCTGAGCACCGGCCTGAAGACGGCCCCTCCCCTGGTGCCTGGACCCATTCCTGCTCACTGCCTCCGGGGAACCAGTCCAGCCAGAGAGCCCTTGCGCTTTCCTCTGTGTTATCAATCTCCCCCTCCTCTCTTCTGGACGATTTTCCCTCAGCATACAAACGTTTTATCACTTCTTCCATCATACAAAACAGACTTAAAAAAAACCAAAAATGAAATAAACCCCTCTCTTGTTCTTACATCTCCTCTCTAGCCCTTGCCCTATTTCTCGGCCTTTCTTTACAGCACAACTTGAAAAAAATGCTCTCTGCCTGTTGGTCCAGTTCCTTCTCTCCTGCTCTCTTGGATCCACTCCTATCCGGCCTTGGCTTCCACAGTGCTTCTGAAGGTCACTGGCAACCGCCACGCTGCTAAATCCAGCGGTTGATACCCCTACTGAGCTCTCAGCAGCATTTGATACAGCTGATCACTGCTTCCTCCTGAATACGTTTTCTTTACCTCCTCTCTTGGTTTCCTTCTTATTCAGTGGCAGCTCCATCTCAAACTCCTTTGCTGATTTCTTATCTCCTTGACCTTGAGATGCTGGAGTGCCTTGTGCTCCCTTGCTGAGTCCATCAAGCTCTTAGCATCAAACACCATTTTATAAGCTAATGACCTCCAAGTTATATTTGTAGTTGGGACTTCTCCTCTCAGTTCCAGACTCTTTCCTGCCCTCCACTTGGAGGTAAATAAACTCAAAGTGGGCTGGGCTGGTGGCTCACGCCTGTAATCCCAGCACTTTGGGAGGCCCAGGCGGCCAGATCACCTGAGGTCAGAAGTTTGAGATCAGCCTGGCCAACATGATGAAACCCCGTCTCTACTAAAATACAAAAATTAGCCAGGCATGGTGGCAGGCACCTGTAATCCCAGCTACTTGGAAGACTGAGGCAGGAGAATCCCTTGAACCCGGGAGGTTGCAGTGAGCTGAGATCCCACCATTGCACTCCAGCCTGGCAGACAAGAGCGAGGCTGAGTCTTAAAAATAAATAAATAAAATAAACTCAAAGCGAAAGTGACATAAACCAGCCAGATGCAGTGGTTCATGCCTATAATCCCAGCACTTGGTGGGGGAGTTGGGGGCAAAGCAGGAGGATTACTTGAACCCAGGAGTTCGAGGCTGCAGTGAGCTACGATTACATCACTGCACTCCAGCTTGGGTGACAGAGCAAGATCCTATCTCAATAAATAAGTAAATAAATAAAATGACATAAACCTATGATGGTAATGTCAGCTATGGTCGCTCAGGTCAAGAACTTTGGCATCGATCTCAGCTCCTCTCTTTCCATCATAAGCTTTAAGCAGTCCAAACCAATTCACGTCAGCTCTATCTCCACCTACGCCCAGGATCTGACTCGTTCTCACCATATCTGCTGCTCCGACCCCGGTCCAAGCCATCATAATCTCTTATGTGGATCAGTGCAGCAACCTCCTCTCTGCCCTCCATGTCTCTTTCCAGGATCCTGCACAATCGTGTTCTCAGCAGAGGGGCCCTTTTAGGATTGCAAGACTCTATCTTGTAATAAATGAATGCTCATCAAACACTTTAAGCTAGATCCTTAGAAGGTGAGTCTCCTCCTGTCCCTCCCCTCCCCCATATCCTTCATGGCTCTCTATGGCCAGCTAGGCCTTGTGTAAGCCACCCCATCGCCTCTCTGACCTCATCCCCTAGTCTGCCCTTCAGAGTGTGGCCCCCACTCTGGCTTCTTGCTGTTAACTCCAACGGGCCAGGCACACTCTCACCTGGGAGTCTTTACATGGGCTGTTCCCTTGGCTAGGGATGTTCTTCAGGCACCCAGACGGCTCCCTCACCACTGCCTTTGTATCTGGGCCCAAATGCCACCTTCTCTGAGCAGCAGGCTGGTCACCCCATTTCCAGCTGCCACCTCCCCACTCCTGCACCAGCACATTCTGCTCGCATCTCTGCTGTCGTCTTTACTAGCACTCCTCACCATCTGTGTCAGTTTCCTATTGTCCCTGTAACAAATGCTACAAAAAGTGGCTTAAAACAACAAAGTTTATCTCAGGATTCTGGAGATCAGATGTCCAAAACAGGGCCACAGGGCTGTGTTCCATTGATTGAGATGGAGTCTCGCTCTGTTGCCCAGGCTGGAGTGTAGTGGTGGGATCTTGGCTCACTGCAGCCTCTGCCTCCTGGGTTCAAGTGATTCTCCTGCCTCCCAAGTAGCTGGGATTACAGGCATGTGCCACCAAACCTGGCTAATCTTTGTATTTTTAGTAGAGACGGGATTTCACCATGTTGGCAGGCTGGTCTCTAACTCCTGACCTCAGGTGATCTGCCCACCTTGGCCTCCAAAAGTGCTGGGATTACAGGTGTGAGCCATGGCGCCTGGCCTTCTAATTTATTTTTTAGTGACAGAGTCTTCCTCTATCACCTAGATTGGAATGCAGTGATGTGATCTTAGCTCACTGCAGCCTCAGACTCCTGGTCTCAAGGGGTCCTTCTGCTTCAGCCTCCTGAGTAGTTGGGACTACAGGCATGTGTCACCATGCCTGGCTAAGTTTTGTTGTTTGTTTAAGAGATGGTATCTTGCTACGTTGCCTGGGCTGGTCTCACACTTCCAGTCCCAAACAACCCTCCTGCCTTGGCCTCCCAAAGTGCTGGGATTGCAGGTGTGAGCCACTGTGCTCAGTTTTCTGTGTGCCTTCTGGAGGCTCTAAGGGAGAATCTGTTTCTCCCCTAGCTGCCTTCTCCAGCTTCTAGAAGCCACCTGCATTCCTGGACTCATGGTTTCTTCCTCTGTCTTCGAGCCAGCAGCCTAGCATCTTTTCTCTCTGATTTCTGGCCTCTCTTTTTAGAGATAGGGTCTCAGGCCAGGCACGGTGGTTCACACTGTAATATCAGCACTTACAGTGTGAAGGAGGCCGAGGCAGGAGGATCACCGGAGCCCAGGAGTTCGAGGCTGCAGTGAGTTGTGATCACGCCACTGCACCCCAGCCTGCGTGACAGAGTGAGACCCTGTCTTGAATAGATAGATAGATGGAGAGATAGAGGGATAGAGGTGAGGTCTTTTGTTGCCCAGACTAAACTTGAACTCCTGGCCTCAAACGATCCAACTCCTGCCTCAAACTCCTGAGTAGCTGGGATTACAGACACGCGCCACCACACCCAGCTTTTTCCTCCTTCCTGTAAAGACTCTTGCAGTTACCTTGGGCCCACCCACAGAATCCAGGACAATCTGATGTCAAGATCCTTAACTAATCACATCTGCACAATCCCTTTTGCTACATAAGGTGATGTATTTACATAATTCACAGGGACTGAGAAGTGGACATCTTTGGGGGTTCTACCACCTGGCCTGTAACACCTGCTGATAAACTGTAGTATACTTCTTTACCTCCTCCTCCTCCTTCTTCTCTTCCTTTTTAAATCAAAATCGGCTCTCACTATGTTGCCCAGGCTTGTCTCAAAATCCTGGGCTCAAGCAATCCTCCCACCTCAGCCTCCCAAAGTGCTGGGATTACGGGCACGAGCCACGGAGCCTGGCTCCATCTGTGTTCTTGAGGGCAGGTTGTGGACTCCTCAAGGATGATTTTTATCTGTATTCACAGTGCTTAGGACTATGCATAGCTAATAGCAGGTGCTCAATAAATATCTATTTTTGAATAAACATCTGGCTTTTTGGCTGTGTCTGTGTCTGCCTGCTCTTGGTATATGAACCAACCAGCAGCACTGCTGGTCTTTGAAAGCACCTGCTCCCTATGTGATGGGCAGTGTCAACAACGCCTGGGGCAGTTTGGAGGAGGGTGCTGGGCAGCCCCTCAACCCACGCAGGCTGGAATGGGAGCTGCACCCCTCTCCCATCAGGCATTTTTCTTAGGCTGCTTCAGTGCAAGTCCATTGAATTCCTCCGTGTTTACTGAGCCCTGAGGTGGAGGCTTGGTCCCACCCTGCCACTCCAGGAGATGTCTAGAAGGAGCGTCATCACCCTCAGATTTGAACCAGAGATTTATCTTTAGTCTGGAAAATGGTATTTTGTTGCCATAGCAACCAGACTTCTAAAAAAATGGATGTCAAGTAACATGCGGATCCCAGTGCTCATGGCAACTGCCATTCTGCATATTTTGGGGGAGAAAATGTCCCTTGCCTTTTTCCTGCCTGTGAAATGGGCAGTGGGGAGGTGATGTTAGCACCAGGTTTCCTTTTAGAATTGATGATACACTGAGGTTTTTGGTTAACGGAGTTAGAGGCTGGACCCGTCCCCGACTCCCACTATGAAAGCAGCTGTCTTCTACCAAGTCACATAATCAATGCCTTCCCCCGATTGTTTGGAATGAGGTCTCTCTTCTGCTCTTGCCTTCTTTGATCCCTGGAGACATGCTCTGGTTCTACCAGGAACACACATGATAACACACACACACACACACACACACACACACACACAAAACCTGTGCATTGAGAATCTGACAAGTGTGGGCATCACCATTCATCCATTCTCCCATGTATTTGTTCATTGATTCATTCGTGCCTTCTCTTAGTAAATATTTATTAAGTGCCTACTACGTGTCTGGCTCTGTGCTGGAGCCTTGGAAGCAAACAGGGCACGATTAAGGATGTGATTCTCCCTCTCTAGCCCTGTATTACAAAGGAGATAAACAAACATGTTCATTACTCAGCAGCTTCACTGCAAGAGGCGTGCACAGGAAGGAAGGGAGTGATTAACTCTAGCAGAGATGAGGGTGGTGGGTGGAAATCCAAGAATTTAGCCTTGTTCTAGGTTCTCTTACAGAAAACATTGGTCAAGCTGTATTCTAAGAAAGAACATCGAAGAAAAGTCCTCTAACAAGTTTCTTGAACGCATCTTTGACTCCTTCATCGCCGCAGTTGAAGATGTACATTCTCCCCATTATAATGTTTCTGAAATCAGCATGTTTCTCGTGACCGATGTATACATTTAATGAAGTATTTCTTTTCCTATCCCCAATTAAATTGATGGTGTGTCTTAAAATCAGTGGTGTCTTAGAATCAAGGGTATTTGAGATTTCCCATTTTTACTCCCAATATTCATTAGTAACAAAGCCTGAGCCCTCAGAGAATCTTCTTGGCCTTGGACTTCTGCTCCCATTTCCTCCCTGAAGAAGTGCAGCTTTCCCCATTAAAGACAGTGTATGGTTTCAGCTAGAAGCTTCTGAGGGACTTCTGTGCATTTGTTGGCACTCTAGTTAGTACTAGGAAGCATGCATTCTGTAGCCAGGTTGCCTTGGTTAGTATCCAGGAGCCATCACTTTCCAATTTGTGGCCCTCTCTGAGCCTCAGCATCCTCATCTATAAGATCATAAGATGACTCACCTTTAGGGTTGATTACCCTTCAGTTAATAAATTCAGCACATAAGTACGGAGTGTCTGCTGTGTTCGAGAACTATGGAAAAGGTGAAATGTGAAAGTGGACAAACCGCACAAAATTCTTGCCCTTGTGAGCTTACATTTTATTGGAGGAGACCGATGGTAAGCATGCAAATTATTCAAATATAATACATTAGCTGGTAATAAGTGCTCTGGAGAAAAATGAAGCAGGGAAGCGGGTAGGGACAGCCAGTGCAGGTGAGTTAAGAATACCAGTTAGGAGTATTCAGTTGGGAGTAACAAAAAGCCAAACAACAGTGGCTCAAAAAAGACAGAGGTTCACTTTGCTATAATAAATATGAGAAGTCCAGGATGACTTTACAGCTACAGGGGACCCAGGTGTCTTTTATCTTCTTGCTCTGCCATCCTCAATACCTGGCTACTACCTCATGGTCAAAGATGGATGCTGGAGCTCCAGCTATCTTGACTATATTCCAGTCAACAGAGAGAAAAAAAGAATGTGCCTCTTTCCCTTTAAGAACATTCCTTTCATTCTTTTTCCTTTCTTTCTTTCACTCTTTCTTCTTTTCTCTCTTTTTCTTTCTTAAAAAAAAAACAAAAAACATTCCCTAGAAGTCCTTTCTTTCCCGTTGGCCAGAACTTAGTCACATGGTTATACTCCTGCAAGGAGGGCTGAGAAATACAGTTTTTATGTGCCCAGCCAAAGAGTAGATATTTTTTTTTTTAACCTGGTAGGCTGGGTGCGGTGGTTCATGCCTGTAATCCCAGCACTTTGGGAGGCTGAGGGCAGATCATGAGGTCAAAAGATCGAGACCATCCTGGCCAACATGGTGAAACCCCATTTCTACTAAATATACAAAAATTAGCTGGGCGTGGTGGCGCATGCCTGTAGTCTCAGCTACTTGGGAGGCTGAGGCAGGAGAATTGCTTGAGCCCGGGAGGCGGAGGTTGCAGTGAGCCCAGATTGCACCACTGCACTCCAGCCTGGCGCCTGGCGACAGCGAGACTGTCTCAAAACAAACAAACAACAAAAAAACCAGGTAACAATGGATAGAACAAATATGGGGCAACAAACAAACAGATAGCTGTCTCTGCACAGGTTATCACAAAGATTTGATTAGATGATGCATGCAAAGGAATTAGCACAGAATAAGCACTTGCTAAATATTAGTTATTTTTTGATGAAACCTTTTCTCAGTGTGTGTGTTCTTGGTAAACAGTGGGCAGATGAGGAAAATGGAGGCTCAAGGGTCTTAGGAACCAACCTGTGGCCACTTAAAAGGTGGCAGATTCTGTCCTGTAGGCGTTGAGATCCTGGATGCCATCCCCCAGCGGGCACCGTGGTTGGTAGGGCATTGAGATGCTCTGCAAGTGCTGCCCACTGGTTTCTGGGCCTGGGACAACCTCTCCAGCATGCAGGCTTGTTGTCTCTCTTCCAGGATCACCCATGGTTTGTTGGCTTTTCAGAGCAGTTTCTCTTACTCTGACATGCCTCTGCTCAAAATAATCCTTGCTGCTTATAGAATAGAATCCAAACATTACCATTCCTGGCACTGAATAGGCATTTAATGCAAATTTATTAAAATAATGAACTCAAGGGCCTCCATGATCTGGCTCTAATTTATTCTTTCTAATTTATCTCTTTCCCTATTGCCTCTTCCTGCCCCTGAGTGGAGTCTATTCTGTAACTCAATAGCTGCATTTTTTTTTCTTTTTTTTTTTTTATTGAGACAGTCTCGCTGTGTCTCCCAGGCTGGAGTGCAGTGGTGTGATCTTGGCTCACTGCAACCTCTGCCTCCCAGGTTCAAGTGATCCTCCTGCCTCAACTTCCTAAGTAGCTGGGATTACAGATGCATGCCACCACGTCTGGCTAATGTTTGTATTTTTAGTAGAGACATGGTTTCTCTATGTTGGCCAGGCTGGTCTTGAATTCCTGATCTCAGGTGATCCACCCGCCTTGGCCTCCCAAAGTGCTGGGATGACAGGCGTGAACCACCAAGCCCGGCCGCATTTTTTTTTTTTTCTTATTTTTGCTACTGGAATAAAAATAGCTGCATTTTTAAAGAAACTTCAGATTATCAAACTGTGTGATTTAAAAATAATTGTTTCAGTAGGAAAATAAAAATAAAGCTAGAGGATTTCAGACTTGAAATACTAAGAGTTGTCCCAGTCTGCCCAGCAGACCCTCCTGTCTGCTGCTCTCAGTCTCCAGTCCCTAGACACAGGGCTGAGTTCTGTCCAACACTCTTGGCCACAAGAGTGGCAAATACATTATCCCACCTCCTGGCCACAGTGATTGGTCCAGGCGTGCACATTGACCCAAGATAGCCAATGAGAAGTCTTTCTCCCAGTCCTCTGCCTCCCCCTAGTTCTGCTTACAAGATGAAGAGCTTAGTCTGGTGCTGTATGTGACTATGAACTAATTGTAAGGAGAAAGACTAATGGTGGTAGGAGAGACTGAAGCGAACTGGCAGAGAAAAGCAGAGGAGGGAGAGAGGAAGCGGCAGGGGGAGAGAAGAATAAATAAATACGTGTGCATTTGAATCCTGGGTCCACATGTGCGTGAGGCCAGCTTCATCACTGTGCCTTTTCTAGTTCAACTATTGAGGCTGTAACTTTCCTTTTTAGCCTAAGCTAGTTTGAGTTGGATCAGAAGTGGAACAGAGCAAGTCAAATGAAGCACTTGAGCAAAATTTAAGGCAGCATTTATGAAACTGACAATGAGCACCTTCATACATTTCTCACCCTGAGCTCCTCACTGGCTTCCTCTTAGTCTTGACCTTAAGTTTCAATAACTTGTAATCAAACAAATTCTTGGCTAATACAAGCTCTACTTGTTATGTTCAAACTGCAAGTTAAAAGCATTGTATTAGTTGATCCGGTTGGCCAAACACACCCCAATTTTATTAGGCTGTATTATTTTTAATTAGGTACAAATATCTTGTTAACATACCACCTAGAGACCATTTCACTCACTGCCTTTTTAAGGCTGTCAGTCTCTGGTCTGTCTCTTCAGCAATGGTGACGTGGATACCCTTTCCTTGGGGAAGAGAAATCCATGGTTTGTTGCCCTTGTCGATAACCAAAATGCTGGAAAAATGCTGGCAAAGCTGTTGCTGTTGGCACCTTTCACATGAACCACATCAAAAGATCCAGAGTGCGTCTCTCTGTTGGTGATCACACCGATTCTTCCTAGGTTAGCACCTCCAGTCACCATCCACAGGTTACCAGTGTCGAACCTGACGAAATCAGTACTCTTGCCAGTCTCCTCATCAATTTGAATGTTGTCACCTTGATGAGAGGACCAGGGTAGCAGATGGTGCCAGTATCATCGGTCACCAGAGGAGGGATTCCTTTTGTGCTCACAAGATGTTTCTCACTTTGCACAATTTGTACTTGGCCTCCTCAGCTGTGATACGGTGAATGGCAAAGTGACCGCTGATGTTACAGATCGGACGGAAATTCTCTCCGGTCTTGTCAATGCTGATGGCATCTGTGAATCCAGCAGGGGAGGTTCTATTGGTTTGGACCTTGCACCGATCATAATGAACCGCAGCATCCAAATCTTTAGTTCATCTCCGGTCAGGGCATATTTAATTCTGTTGCTTAAGAAAAATGAAGAGGGGGAGACACTCTCTCAGCTTGTGGGGACTGGTGGATGGATGAAGAGCAAACACACCAGTGTCTCCAGCGTCCATGGCTTTGAGCTGCTCCCCATTTCAAATGCCTCTTGGGACCATAAGCCATGGATGGCTACCTTAGGCATGGAAAGAAGTTCACCTTCCTCCCCTAAATATTAAATGGACATGTCCTGAAGAACACAAGCCCACAGACAACTGGGTCAAAGTCAGTGGGATTCTACAGAGTCTAAGAAAGTAGATGTGGCCCATCCCACAGTTGCCAGCAACTGACGTGGCTCCAGCACCAGCGATTCATTAGGGAATGTGGTGTGTGTTAGTTATAACTCAGTCAGATGTCAGTTTTCACTTTCTCAGAGCTCCTGTCTTTCTGCCTTGTCTTACAGTTGGTGGAACAGACAGAATTCATCTCCCCTTCTTTGGGCAGCGGTACCTAGGACAGTACTTGTCACATAGAAGACACTCAATGCATGTATGTTGAATCGAGCTGATCTGGCCACGCTTACCCTAGACACATCTAACAGTGCGGCGTCACTCATTCTTGGTCAGTGCTTTTCCTCCTCTGGCTTTGATGCTTAGCTCGTGGGTGGACATGCAACCTGAAGCAGCCCATGAGACTCAAGTGCCAGGACTTTCGTTGAAACTATTGCGAAAGAACAGTCCTCTTCCTCTGCGGCTGCAAAGCCATGAGACTGTGGGTCCAGCGGCCTTTCTACAATTTGGGAGTAATGGCCTAAGACTGGAGCTTGTGGAGTAGACGGAGAAAGATGAGCCCTGATTTTCCAGATCCCTGGATGTAACCAACTCTCTACTTTTCAGTTATTTGAGCCAACAAATTCTGTTCTGTTCTGTTTGTTTTGCTGAAGTGAACTAGAATTGGGCTTCTGCACTTGTCACTAAAAGAGCCCACATGAACACAGGCCATTTTTAAAATCTGCATTATATGTTAGGATGCTCGTGGTGGTGGTGGTACTTGCCAATGACCAATTCACTGGGATTATACAATAAGGTTTTTGATCTCACAAGAAGTCAAGCATAGGGCACCTTCAGGCACAGTTTAGTCAAAGCTCCAGCTCCGCTTCTCTGTGATTCTCTTAGCTTTGCCCCCTCCATGTATTGGTCTTGGTGGCAGCAAGATGACTTAAGCCGTTGCAACACATTCAGATTCATCAACCAGAGGCAGAAATGGGACTGTCTCTTCCAGCCTGTGCTGCTTAAGAGAAGCCCTCGACAGACTTCCCCTCCCATCTCATTGGACATAAATGAATCACATGCTCATTCCTAAGCCAATCCCAGGTAAGGGGGATGGGCCCGCCATGTTCGGCTGGAGCTGAGGCCAAGATCCACCTCCCTATAGCATATGTTCCATAGAGGGACATATATTTATGGATTCCTCTCCCGGATCTTCATCTGTTTGCTCTTCAGGTTCCATCCCCTACCACATAGACAGTTTCCTCCCATTTTGAGGAAAAGCTCTTCATATGACCTTGTGCCCTTTCCAGCCACCATAATATTTCTCTACTTCCTTCCATTAGAGTTAGGTGGACCCAGGGTTGGCAGAACTCAAAGGAAGTCCCTGAGGTGTGCAAAAACACTCTATGTTCAGGATAGGCAAGGGCTCTGAGTGGCAGAACCGAGGCTAAGGAGGTGAAGTGTTAGAGATTCAAGATGGCTGACAATAAACTCCTTGAGAGGTAGTGAGCTCTCCACCAAGGTAAGTATTCAAGCAAAGTCTGGACGGCTCTCTCTCAATCATTATGGAAGGACTTCACCTACTGGGCGTGACTTTGGACTGGATTTGTTCATTCATTCATTTATTCAGCAAATATTTCTTGAGCACCAGGTACTGTCCTGAACACCGAGAATATGCCTGCATTTTGCAAGCCAAGAACATAAATAATAACGAATAGGATAAGAATTCCTAATCTGCCTAGAGCAATTTCCCATGCATTACCTTATCTGGGCCTAGGACAGTCCTGTACAGAAAGCAGGGCTATTACTCCCTTTTTCTAGCTGAAGAAACTAAGACTCATAATGTTGAGATGGTCTGCCCCGTACACGGAAAGGATATATTTCTTTCTCTAGTTTTCAGGTAGTTTGAATAGAATCTCAGCTGAGGCCTGGCGCGGTGACTCATGCCTGTAATCCCAGCACTTTGGGAGGTGAGGCAGGTGGATCGTCTGAGGTCAGGAGTTTGAGACCAGCCAGGTCAACACAGTGAAACCCTGTCTCTACTACAAATACAAAAGTTAACCAGGCATGGTGGTGGGCGCCTGTAGTTCCAGCAACTCGGGAGGCTAAGGTGGGAGAAATCACTTGAACCTGGGAGGCGGAGATTGCAGTGAGCCGAGATTGCGCCACTGCAAGCCAGCCTCGGAAACAGAGTGACACCCAGTAAAAAAAAAAAAAAAAAAAAAAAAAAAAGAATCCCAGCTGAAAGACAGCCGAGGAATCATCTATTTCCATCTCCTCGTTTTGCAGATGAGAAAGACTCAGAGACCTGGCAGCACTTGCCAGAGATCACGTGGCAGGTAAGTGGCAGCTCTCAAGCCTGTCCTAGTTTACCCTTTCCCAATCCACAGGGTAACATCAGCTGTCAGATGACCAGCGGGCTCCTTGATAAAGATGGGGTTCCTGTTCTCAGGTGAGGCTGGAGGTGAAGGTAGTTACAGGTGACGGGCCCAGGGCCTGCTGGCAAACAGCAAGCCTGAGGCTGAACTGGGCCCCTGGATACAACCCGGCGTGGGCCACAGTTAGCCTCAGTTTCCCCTTCAATCTCCAGACCTTCCTTCACCCTTCCACGGTTACCTCCCGTTCCCAGGTCTCAGACCCTCCGTCAGGGTGCTTTGCTTCGCTTCTCCATCCTGTGCTCCTTGCGCCACCTTGTGGCTAAAAATGTCAACTGCAGCAATTCCCAGGAAAATCCCCGCGATCTTAACGATGCCGAGATTGAAGGACCCTTAGAGATGATTTTACAAATAGTTTGCATTTTTCCCAGTGGCAATACTGATCTGAGCCTAGTTTAGAACCCAGGAACCCTTGTTTCCAGACAAGTTTTCCAAATGGGAGGTCATTGACTAAATATTTGAATAGAAGTGACATGTAATTCAAAGAAGGAAATGACCTGATCAATCAAGGTGATTTTAGCGACAATAACATGAACTAAATAAAAGCGAATATAATTTTGTCTTTAAGCATATAGCTCTGGAGAAAGAAGGAGTTGGTTAAACCCTGCAACTTCATCTCATAAAGCCTCAGTTTCCTCATCTGTAAAATGGGAAGAAAAATAATATCTGATATCTTTGCAGAAAAGATGTGAGAATGACATGAAACAGTTCATGTAAAACGGTGTCTGGTACACCAGATGGAAACATTCACTCTAAGATGAATCATAGACCTAAATGTAAAATGTAAAACTATAAAACTTTTTGAAGAAAACATAGGAGAAAAATCTTTGTGACCTTAGGTTAGGCAAAAATTTATTTAGATCTTTCTTTTTTCTTTTTGAGATGGAGTTTCGCTCTTGTTGTCCAGACTGGAGTGCAATGGTGCAATCTCGACTCACTGCAACCTCTGCCTTCTGGGTTCAAGCGATTCTTGTGCCTCAGTCTCCCCAGTACCTGGGATTACAAGCAGGCACCACCATGCCTGGCTAATTTTTGTATTTTTAGTAGAGATGGGGTTTCACCATGTTGGCCAGGCTGGTCTCGAACTCCTAATCTCAGGTGATCCACCTGTCTTGACTTCCCAAAGTGCTGGGATTACAAGCATAAGCCACGGTGCCCGGCCTCTATCCTGCATTTCATTGAAAGGCAACCGAAAGCCAATCAGAACATTTTGTAACAGCTCATCATCATCTCTCATGGGAGTCTCATCTCCCAGTCGGGGGTGTGGATGTTTCCTTATCTTCCAGGTGGCCAAGAGCATGATTCTCTGACCCAAGTGTCAAAGAGTCAAGGATCCCTCCATAACTATTATTAGCTATACCTTATATTTCCTACCTAGGTATCATAATACAAAATAATTTTTGATATCCTCCAAACTCAAAACTGTCAGATAACACAATGCAAAACGGAACAGAGCCTTTGATTTTGAGAGGGATTTATCTGCTTTTAATTCCTGAGGTTTCATGAGGAAAACAGAGGTTTTTCCCAAAACAGGGTCTGTGGTGCCTCCTCTGTTTTTCCCAATGAGTCCCAGCCTCCCAGATGTTATTTTAGGCCCTCTCATGTGTGCATTAAGAGTGGCAAGATGGCTAGTCATGGTGGCTCATGCCTGCAATCCCAGCACTTTGGAAGGCAGAGGTGGGCCGATCTCTTGAGGTTAGGGAGTTTGAGACCAGCCTGACCAACATGGTGAAACTTCATTTGTACTAAAAATACAAAAATTAGCTGGGTGTGGTGGCAGGCGCCTGTAATCTCAGCTACCAGGAGGCTGAGGCAGGAGAATCACTTGCACGATTCAAGGTGGAGGTTGCAGTGAGCTGAGATTGTGCCAGTGCACTCCACCAGCCTGGGTGACAGAGCGAGACTCCTCAAAAAAAAAAAAAACAAAAAAAACAAAAAGTGGCAATGGCAAGACAAACAAATACAGAAAAGTAACTCAGTCGGCCGGGCATGGTGGCTCACTCCTGTAATCCCACTTTGGGAGGCCGAGGCGGGCAGATCACTTGCGGACAGGAGTTCGAGATTAGCCTAGCTAACATGGTGAAGCCCTGTTTACTGAAAATAAAAAATTAGCTGGGTGTGGTGGCACATGCCTGTAATCCCAGCTATTTGGGAGGCTGAGGCAGGAGAATCGCTTGAACCCAGGAGGCGGAGGTTGCAGTGAGCCGAGATTACACCACTGCACCCCAGCCTGGGAGGCAGAGTGAGACTCCATCCATCTCAGAAAAAAAAAAAAAAAAAAAGAAAAGAAAAGAAAAAGAAAATTCAGTCAACTGAGAAGAAAAAATCTTTTTCTAAACAAACAAGTTCCAAGAAGGGAAAAACATAATGGCCTTTTAAATATATCTATAGCTTGTCTATTCACTTTTAATTAAGCTGACTTTTAACCATAGCACTCTTTAAAAAAGAAATCCTTTCAAATCTCTTACTACCTAATTTTAGCCATGCCAAGTGGCCAATATTTCTAGCTTCTGACCTTTACCAAAGGTAACCTCCTAGGTGCTTCAAAGACATGGTAAGCAGTTTCCTTTTTTTTTTTTTTTAAACAAGATTTAGCATTTCCACAAGGTAGTTCAGAGAAAGAAAAATTCAAGAGAGGAAACCAGAAGCTAACTGTTGGGGGAAAAACATCTAAATAAATGGCAAAGTTACACAAATAACCAGAAAGGAATCAATCCAGAAGCCAACAATTGAACCCAGGCCACCACTGTCCGAAGACGAAGCCTTAGCTACTGAGCTGTACAGCACTAAGCACTTTCTAGTGCTTCTCCCAGAAGGAGCCTAGAGAAGCCAATTTCAGGCTTGCAAGGCTTTTAACTGCTCAAGAAAAAATTTTAGAACAAACTATGACATGAATCCCAAAATGTCTGTCCTCTGGATGGTGGAAACCAAAAGAAAGTATCCCCACATGGTCACAAGGTTAAGCTCTTAAGGACATAAAACAAGACAGACAAGTTTCATACAGTATTGGTTTCAGGGCCGCATAGCAACGTTTGTAACTGACCAGCCTACCAAGTTGGCTTGAAAAGGAGGCTTATAGGGACCCTAAACCCATGTTCTGTCCAGCGATACCCCTCTCTCCATTACAGAACACAGAAAGACAAATTCTTAGCACAAAGTACACCAGATACCAGATTTGCTACAGCCTAAGGCTAGTCTCACAAATTCTTTTTCTTTTTTTTGAGATGGAGTCTTGCTCTGTTGCCCAGGCTGGAGTGCAGTGGCACAAGCTCAGCTCACTTCAACCTCTGCCTCCTGGGTTCAAGTGATTCTCCTGCCTCAGCCTCCTAAGTAGCTGGGATTACAGGCGCGTGCCACCACACCCAGCTGATTTTTATATTTTTAGTAGAGACGTGGTTTTGCCATGCTGGCCAGGCTGGTCTTGAACTCCCGACCTCAGGTGATCCGCCCATCTCGGCCTCCCAAAGTGCTGGGATTACAGGTGTGAGCCACCGTGCCTGGCCACAAATCCTTTTTTTCTATTAATCAAACCCTGGCAGAGGAGGCCAATAGTTTACTGTTTTACCCAGACAGAGAAAGAGAGAGACCAGAAACTTGGCTGGTAAGTATTTCTCACCCTTTTTGCTGGCATACCAGATTTCTGGGTTCCCTTTCTCTGCAGCTTTTAGAAGAACGCAGCAGCTTCTGATGACCCTGCTCGCTTGTGCTATACCTGTGGGGTTCAAGCCAGTTTACAAGAGAAAATCACCCTTTACTATTTTATGGAATTTTATTGCAAGATGCTGCCCAATGGGCTGCATGGGGAACGAAATGAACATTTTCCATCCCAGCAAAATACACACAACAAAACAGACATTAGTCACCTCGTTCAGCACCCAATATCAGCCTGGCAAAGCTCAATTTTTTCCTATTGGTCCCTGTTGTCTTTGATCCACTCCAGGTGGGAACAGACAATCTCTGAATGGTAATTCACAATGGGATCTCTGGGCCAGGGGAAGAGCAGTCACCCCGAGAGACAGGCCTGTGGAGCCTTCCTTAGGGCTCATCGAATATGACTAGACAAATAAGGAGGGTTCTTGAGTTAGGCTTGCTGGACTTCCATCAGCAACGCCTCTGAGATCCCTTCCACATATACAATGACACAAAAAGACAAGAGGGACAGAAGGCCTTCCAAATCAGATCCCTAACCAAGAACTCCAAGAGTATCCTTTTCAAACTATCCTCCTGTTCTCCATCTAAGAAACCTCCCCCAAATCTTCCTGATTGAGAAGTCTTCCAAACCAGGACTCTTCCTTCTAGTTTGAAACAGCCAACCAAGACGCCTCAGAAGCTGAACAGACAGCCCACAATGAGGCTACAAATACTGACACCACATGGTGTAGCTACAAATAGACATTCCACAATGGGGCTACAGACAGCCCACCATAGGGCTACAGAACCAGTTGAGAGAAGGAAAGAGGCATTGGCAGCACCTAGGATTCTCACCAGTCCAGACACTCTGCAGTGCGGCTACAGATAGACACCTTGTGATAGGGCTACAGTTAAGGGATGTCTCCCCAGGACTATTTCTCCATTGCAATTAAATCCATGCACAATGGGTCTGCAGTGCCCCACCAGCCAGTAGAGAGAGTACCAGAGTCAGCCTTCAGTCCAGGACAACTAGACTTCCAGCCCAAGCTGCTCGGGCTGGCTTCTGGATCCATCGCTGGAGGGGGGCCACTGAACCATGGGGCAGGTAGCCACAAGGGCAATCTTGGACAAATCACCACATTTGTAACCTCCCAAGGAGTTCCCCTTGCCTGCTGCCTAGACAGAGCCAATTCATCAAGACAGGAGAATTGCAATAGAGAAAGACTAATTCATGCAGAGCTGGCTATGTGGGAGATCAGTTTTATTATTACTCAAATCAGTCTCACATATGAGTCTTGAAGAAAATGTTTCAGACTTGAAGAAAAATATTTGCAAATCACATATTTGATAAAGGACTTGTATCCAAAATAGATAAAGAACTCACAACAATCAAAACAAAAATAACCAATTAATTAAAAATGGGCAAAATGTTTGCACAAATACTTCAGACTTAAATTGCTGTTGGAGGAACATATTTCCAAAAATTTTATAGTTTTCTTTTTAAATTTATTTTTACATTTTTTTGTAGAGATGAGGTCTTGCTGTGTTGCCCAGGCTGTTCTGGAACTCCTGGGCTCAAGAGATCTTCCCACCTTGACCTCCCAAATTGCTGGGATTACAGGCATGAGCCATTGCACCCGGCATAGTTTCATAGTTTTACATTTGGTCTATGGTCCATTTTGGAGTTCATCTGACTAAGAGTGATGTGTGTGATTCAAAGAAGTGAAATATGACTAAGATATGTGGGTGGCAAATGGGACACAAGATGCTCAACATCATTCATCATTAGGGAAATGCAAATTAAACCACCATGAGATGCCATTACATACCATTAGAACGTTTAAAATCAAAAGGCTCATAGTCCCAAATGTTGGGAAGGATGTAGGGGATCAGGGCCGCTTACACCCTGCTGGTAGGACTGTAAAATGGCACAACCATTCTGGGGAACTGTTGGGCAGTTCCTTAAACGTTAACCATATATTGACCATATGACCCAGCCATTCTAATCCTAGGAATTTACCCAAGAGAAATGAAAGCATGTGTCACACAAAGACTTGGACATGAATATTCATAGCAGTTATATTTCTAACAGTTAAAACTGGAAACAATCCAAATGTCCATCAATAGGTCAATGGATAAATTGTGATATATTCATACAATGGTATATTATTTGGCAGTAAAAAAAAAAAGTAATGAACTGGCTGAGTGTGGCAGATTACACCTGTATCCCAGCACTATGGGAGGCCGAGGTGGGTGAAACACCTGAGGTCAGGAGTTCGAGACCAGCCTGACCAACATGGTGAAACCCTGTTTCTACTAAATACAAAAAATTAGCTGGGCATGGTGACACATATCTGTAATCCCAGATACTTGGGGAGGTGGAGGTTGCAGTGAGCTGAGATTGCACATTGTACTCCAGCCTGAGCAACAAGAGCAAAACTCTGTCTAAAAAAAAAAAGAAAAAAAAACTGGGTATGGTGGCTCACATCTGTAATCCCAGCACTTTGCGAGACTCATGTGGGTGGATCAGTTCAGGTCAGGAGTTTGAGACCAGCCTGACTAACATGGCAAAACCCCGTCTCTACTGAAAATACAAAATTAGCCAGGTGTGGTGGTGTGTGCCTGTAGTCCCATCTACTGAGGAGGCTGAGGCAGGAGAATCACTTGAACCCAGGAGGCAGAGGTTGCAGTCAGCTGAGATTGCACCATTGTACTCCAGCCTGGGCAACAGAGCAAGACCCTATCTCAAAAAAAAAAAAAAAAAAAAAAGTAATGATCTATTGAGGGAGAAGAAAAGGAAAAAAATCAGTTGAGCAGACAGCTAAGACTAGTACCTGGTAAAATTCTTTTGAAAAATCAAAGCTACAGGCACAGAGAGCAGCCTAGGGAAAAATCATGCTGCAGCTTCACAGATAAGGGAGCAAGGCCCAGCATAAAGGCCTTTGTTCTTTGTGTAATCAGTGGGCTCCCAGGAAAAAGTTTCCTTCCCTTCTCAGGTGTGTACATGGTGGGCTCCATGGGAGCTTGCGTGGGAGGTGAGGGCTTACATAAAACATACCTGCAGTTACACAGATGAGAAGCAACTTTCTGTGCTTGCCTAAAGACATGCCTACAGCTGCACAGATGAAGGGAGTTAACCAGATACGGGAAGTTACACAAACAGCTACAGAGATGAGGGGAATTCCTCATAAAAGCTTTTGTATTCTACTGTAAAATGGCAACCCACTTGGGCCCCCTCTCTGCTGCACAGAGCTTTCTTCTGTCATTTGTTAAACTTTTACTCCAACCTCACCCTCAGTGTCTGTGCTCCTTAATTTTCTTGGTTGCGGGACAAAGACCTTGGATAACACGTCAGACAAGACTGCTTCATTAACTCTAGACTGTTTCACTATTATTATTATTATCACTATTATTTTTAGAGACAGGGTCTTATTCTGTCACCCAGGCTGAAGTGCAGTAGCATGATTATAGCTCACTGCAGTCTTGAATTCCTGGGCTCAGGTGATCCTCCTGCCTCAGCCTTGCAAGTAACTAGGACTACAGGTGTGTGCCACCAGGCCTAGCTAATTTTTTTTTTCTGTAGAGATGGCAGTATTGCAATGTTGCCCAGTCTGGCCTCAAGTGATTCTTCCATCTCAGCTTCCCAAAGTGCTGGGATTATACCTGTGAGCCACCATGCCCAACCTGGAATGAACTACTATTGATACATGCAACAACATGAATGAATCTCATGATAATTATTCTGAAAGCAATTATTCTATAATAGATAAGCTAGAGAAGACAGAGTCCAAACTGTACCATTCCATTTATGTCAACTTTTAATTTCTTTTCATTTCTTCTTCTTTTTTTTTGAGACAGTCTTGTTCTATCACCCAGGTTGGAGGGCAGTGGCGCGATCTCAGTTCACTGCAACCTTTGCCTCCCAGGCTCAAGTGATTCTCCTGTCTCAAACTCTGGAGTAGCTGGGATTCCAGGCATGCACCACCACATCCAGCTAATTTTTGTATTTTTGGTAGAGACAGGGTTTTGCCATGTTGGCCAGGCTGGTCTCGAAATCCTGACCTCAGGCAATCCACCTGCCTCAGCCTCCCAAAGTTCTGGGATAACAGGCTTGAGCCACCGCGGCCGGTCTATATCAACTTTTAGAAAGCAGATCAGTGTAGCCTGGGGAAGGGATAGGAGAGGGATTACAAAGTGTTACTAGGAAACTTTTGGGAGTGATGGATCTGTTCACTGTCTTGATTAAAGTGATGGTGGAATGGACCCAATAGTCCCAGAGATAGTTTTTTTCTGATAAACATAGAAATGGACCCTTCTGGTCTTAAAGCTTGAACCTTACATTTGTTTTATCTGAGTTCCTTCTTCAGGAAACTTACGCCTCTCAAAAAAAAAAAGTATAAAATAACTGAAACTCACCAGACTACCCTATCCAGACAGTGACATGCTGGACCCCTCATTCATCATGATTGCTTCTTTGTCCCTTCTGAGTTTCTGTTTTCTTACACATTGTTACATTTCTTCTCTGTTATATAAAGCCCTAGTATTACTCTATCAGGGAGACGGATTTAAGACTGAGCTCCCATCTCCTTGGTTGCAGCAGTGGCCTAAAGCCTTCTTTCTTGGCAATACTCATTTTCTGGCCTTCTGTGCAGTGAGCAGGAGAACCCAGACTGACCCCCTAGTGTTTCGGCAACAATGGTTTCACAGGTGTATACATATGTCAAAGCTTATCACATTGCACATTTTAAATATGTGCAGTCTATTATAGGTCAATAAAGCTGTTTCAGAAAGAAAAGTAGGCCAGGCATGGTGGCTCACACTTTTAATCCCAGCATTTTGGGAAGCTAAGGCAGGCAAATCAGTTGAGGCCAGGAGTTCAAGACTAACCTGGCCAACACGGTGAAACCCCATCTTTACTAAAAATACAAAAAATTAGCCAGGTATGGTGGTGGGTGCCTGTAATCACAGCTACTAAGGAGACTGACAAAGGAGAATCACTTGAACCCGGGAAGGGGAGGCTGCAGTAAGCTGAAATTGCACCACTGCACTCCAGCCCGGGTGACAAAGCAAGACTGTCTTAAAAAAAAAAAGTACAGTAGTACAGTGCCTGGCCCATAACACTCTGATTTGAGAAATTCCCAAGCAAAGGAGTTACTGGTGAGGCCAAGGCCCATCATTCCATCCTCATGGACCATTTTTCTTTTACTAGGTCTCCCATCGTTGTCTGCTGCTGGAACCTTTGGCCAATCAATGGTGGGCAAGTCCCACTGTTCCAAAGGAGACAGAAAATGACCCCCTGGGTGTGACCCCCACTGGATGTGACCTCTTTTAAGGAAATCCTCAAAGCCTACATCCTTCTAAGAGCTTCTGAGAGCAGCATCCTCATGGATACAGTGGATCAACTCTATGACCTGCAGATAAATTGATGCCTTCCTCTTCATAAGACTTTTCACAAACTGCTTAGAATTGAATCTTTTGAGTGCTTGCACCATCTTCATTAGCTTGTACCCCAACACATTTCCTTTTTGCCACGGTTATTGGGATGCTCACATCAAGGCTGGTGTCTAATTGTGTGATTAACTAATCTTAGGGGCCTATCACCAGTTTCCTGCTCCTTTTATCCTCCCTCCCTCCCTCTCTGCCTTTCTCTCTCTCTCTCTTTCTTTCTTTCGACAGAGTCCAGGCTGGAAAGCAGCAGTGCCACCATAACTTATTATAACCTTAAAAGGGGTCATGTGACCCTCCTGCTCGTCTTCCCAAAGAGCCACTATGCCTGGCTTTTATTTATTTATTTTTTGAGATGGAGTTTTGCTCTTGTTGCCCAGGCTGGAATGCAACGGTGCAATCTCAGCTCACTGCAACTTCTGCCTCCTTGCAATCTCTGCCTCCTGGGTTCAAGCGATTCTCCTGCCTCAGCCTCCCAAGTAGTCAGGATTACAGGCTCGCGCCACCATGCCTGAATAATTTTGTATTTTTTAAGTAGAGATGGGTTTCACCACATTGGTCAGACTGGTCTTGAACTCGTGACCTCAAGTGATCTACCTACCTTGGCCTCCCAAAATGCTGGGATTAGAGTCGTGAGCCACCATGCCTGGCCTTGTATTTATTTTTAATATATCTATCTTATAATGTGTTCCACTTAATGAAGTTATCTCAGATTTTTTTTCACAAATAGGTGGGGATTAAATCATAAAAAGTCTCTCCTGTACCTTCCATGAGGTCAGGGAGCACATCCTGAACATGACCCCTGTGTCCCGCCACGTATTGGGGAGAGTACATTGCATGGGATAAATGCTCACCAAAAATAAGTTCACTGTATTAGATAATTCTTCTGTCAGGGGCTCTCCCAAGGGAACATTCTGGAAGCAAACTGAGTGACCACCTGATGCTATTATTAACATCTTTTCTGTTTCCTGTGGCACCTGTCGGCAATGTCAGTGCAGGTGCTAAGATGTCCACTCTCATCTCTATTTGGTCCTGGACCTTGTCGAATGCCTAAGTGGCATTTACCCAGTGACTCACAGGGACCTTTTGCTCCTCCAGGGGGAAATCTGAATTAAATCTAAAGTGAAATGCCTCCAGTGGCATTGTCCTTAGTAACCTGTTTCTCCCAGGAAGCTCTCCCTCCTGCCTTAGAAATTTACCTCCCTTTCTTGAAGTCAGAGGCTCACCTTTAACTTGTGATTCAGTCAGGACAGCTTCCAGGCTGGGAATGGTTCCTTAGGGACATCGGGCTGCAGCTGAAACTGCCCATCTCTCATCGCTTCTAACAAGGTCCACATGATGTAAATTTCAGACTGTCCCAATAGGACTGCGCTCAGCATAGCTAATGAAGGATTTCAGCCTTTGGCAAAAAGTGGAAAGGTCATTTAAAACTGAACTGTATCATTTAAGTGCAATGGCTTTAACAAGCTCCTAAGGAACTCACAAAAGAGCCCAGAGAATAAAAAAAGGAGGCCCTAAACAGTCAGAACCTGTAAGCAAGTACCCCCAACTTATTGCAGTGGAGGCACTCTGCCTGTTTTAAGGACCCCTTTTTGTTCTCCTCCTTGTGACCCAAGAATACAAGATTTTTTTTTTTTTTTTTTTTAGTTAGTCTTGCTCTGTCACCAGGTGCCTGGCTGGAGTGCAGTGGCGTGATCTCGGCTCACTGCAACCTTCGCCTCCTGGGTTCAAGCAATTCTCCTGTCTCAGCCTCCCAAGTAGCTGGGACTACAGGCGCGTGCCACCACGCCCAGCTAATTTTTGTATTTTTCAGTAGAGACGGGGTTTCACTATGTTGGCCAGGATGGTCTCGATCTCTTGACCTTGTGATCTGCCCGCCTCGGCCTCCCAAAGTGCTGGGATTACAGGCGTGAGCCGCCACGCGCGGCCAAATACAAGAATTTAAATTTTATATATATATATATATATTTTTTTTTTTTTTTAAAAAACAGGTTAGATTGTGCCCTTGCTGAGCCTCAAAAACCTTTACTGGATACTGTCCTCAAAATGATGAAGTTTACAGTTTTGGTTTGGCACTCAGGGACCTACAGGATCTGGCCTCAATCCTCCTTTTCAATGACTTGCTCCTTGCTCTCTGTTGCACATCCTGGGCTCTAGCTGTACTGGGCCAACTCCTGGTAGCTTTGTACCTTTGCTGTTTTTCCCTCTTCATGAAAGGCCTTCCTACTCCCATCCCAGCCACTTCACCCTCCGTTCTGTTAAGATAACTCAAATTCCTTCCCTGGTGGAAATAAATAGCATCTCCCCACTGCAGGCAGCTGGTGGCACTTCGGTTGTCCTAATTTCATTGGACCTGGGACAATCTGTAACTGTCCATGTCAATCTCCCCACAAGGCCCTAACCAGCCAGAGGGAAGAGGCTGGCTATCCAAGGTGTATCTCCTAAGGCCCAGCTTAGAGCCTTGGCTGCAGGTGGCTCTCTGTAATTGCTGGTTGTGAAGTAAATAGCATGCTTTTTTTTTTTTTTTTTCTTTTGAGGCAGAGTTTCGCTTTGTCACCCAGGCTGAAGTGCAGTGGCACAATCTCGGCTCACCTTAACCTCCACCTCCCGGGTTCAATTGGTTCTCCTGCCTCAGCTCCCAGGTAACTGGGATTACAGGCGCCTGCCACCATGCCTGGCTATTTTTTTTTTTTTGTATTTTTAGTAGAGACGGGGTTTCACCATGTTGGCAAGGCTGGTCTCAAACTCCTGACCTCAGGTGATCCACCCGACTCAGCCTGCCAAAGTGCTAGGATTACAGGTGTGAGCCCTGTGCCTGGCTGCTCTTTTTCTTTTCTTTTTTTTTTTTTTTAAGTTCTAGTTTTATTAATTCAAAATACGCTGTACATCCACACTCAAAAGATACAACAGAGTAAAAAGTCACCTTCTCTGCTCTCTAGCCATCCCATTCCCTTCTAAGGAAATAACAAATATGATCAGCTTTTTGTGAATCCTTCTGGAGACATGCAATATATACAGTACACTCTTCTATTTCCTTTGAAAAATAAACGGGTTCCTCCTTAGTTTTGCAGTTTGCTTTTTCACCTGACTGTGCAGACACACACATATTTTAAAAAGTTATTCAACCAACTGACTTGATAACATTTAGGTATTTTCACTATTTTGTTATTAAAAACAATGTTGGGTGGGTTGACATCTATATATATATATATTTTTTCTTTTTTGGGGAAGGAAGGAGGGAGGGGAAGAGAAAAGGATGCAGGGAGAGAGAAAGGGAGACAGGGAGAGAGACAGGGGAGAGGGACAGGGTGAGAGAGAAAGGGAGGGGGAGAGGGGAGGGG
>CAUYLG010076033.1:0-10514 GCA_963573385.1 Cacajao melanocephalus | reverse complement strand
CCCTTCCTCCCCCCTTCTCTACACTTACCTCCCCTCCCCTCCCCTCCCCTCCCCTCCCCTCTCTCCTCTCCTCTCTCCTCTCCTCTCCTCTCCTCTCCTCTCCTCTCCGCATTTGCAGCTGTAAATTTCTCTCTTAACACTGCTTTGAGTGTCCTGTATTTTTATTTGCTAAATACGGCAACCCTAGCTCTAAAAGACAGTGATTTCTGTTTTGTTTGTACTCACTCTCTTGCCTTCTTTCTTTCTCACTCTGGCCAAGCCAACTGCCATGCTGTGTGATGCCCTGTAGATGTTGAATGAGGACCAAGGGAGGTCTCAGTCTAACAATCCATGAAGAACTGATCCTGTCAATAACCATTTGAATGGGCTTAAAAGTAGATCGCCTCCCAGCTGAGTTTAAGATTACTGCAGATCTGGCCCACACCTGGATTGCAGCCTCATAGGAGATCAGAACCAGAGGCCCCAGCTGAGTTATGGCTGCATTTCCGACTCTCAGAAACTATGAGATAATACGTATTTGATACTTTAAGTCACTAAATTTTTGGGCAATTTACTATGCAGCGATAGCTAACTGACACACGGTCTTCACATTTTCTTTAGATGCAATTCCACTACACTCTAACAGCTTTACTTCTGTGCACATTTTTTACAATCTTGAAAATAGTGACTCGAGCATGTATCTGACATGCGCATTGCTGAGAGACATGAATTAGAGAGTCTGACATAAAATTAGGTCATTTAAATGGCAAACTAGATACAATAAAAATGTCTGGTAAGTAGGAATTTTACTGGAAATAAATAAATTTGTTAGAATCTTGTTGAAATTGCTGGTGAGGGTACTCCTGAATGGTTCTGCAAGCAGGAAATAAAAATGTGTAATGTCTATTTAGTGCACTCTTTTCAGTTTTGTGAACATGATAAAGGATTAATGTAATATCATTCTTATATCCCTATATATATATTGATTAAACTAACCATGATGTATTCATCAGTGGAAGACTCTCTCATTATTTAAGATGAGAGTCCACAAATATATCTATAGACATGGAGATTTGTTTACAGTAAAATGTGAGATGAAAGGGTAAATTGACTACAAAGTTTTGCTGTTATAAGGAATGCTGTGATGAACATCTTTGAAACAAAATCATTGCACATGTCCATGATTACTTGCTTAGAGTGAGTTATTAGAAGTAAAATTGCTGGATCCAAGTCTACCCCACTTGTAAAGGTTATGACGTGGTCTAATTCTGGCCATTCCAGGGGACGATGGCAGTGGATTTTATCCCCATGTCCAATGTTTGATTGAACTTTTGCACATTTCTAATTCAGGCCTTGTAAGAGAGACTCATTAAATCTCTTTCTTCCAATTTGCCTACTGTCTTTTCTAAGGAAAATGGCATGGCTTACAGACTAAATCTTCATTATTCTACTTCTCTCCTGAATCTATTGCTAGGCAATTCTTTTTTTTTTTTTTTTAATTATATTACTGACAGATCTGCATTGCATATATGTTTACCAGACACTGTTCTTTGGTTTAAAATCCACCAGTTTTTCTTTGAGTGTGTGTTAAACAGAACACAGTTGTTTATATTAAGAGGAAAACTAACCTGGCTTTATCTGTAACTTAATTACCATGAGGTCCCATGTGTGGTCTCTGGTGCTGTATAAATTAATAATGCTGTAATTGTGGAGTTCACATATTGGGGATTGTTACTCTCCTTCTCTAGAGAACCAAGCTGGTAAACAGCCTGTGCATTAACATATATTCTCGGAGTGGACTTTTTTCCCCTGAAGCATTTTTACCCCCTTTTCATCCCCCTCCCCCTTTTTTTATGTACCTCTTACTCTCCTTGGAAACAGTCTGTGGCATTCTTATAGCTGCTGTTTCTCCTCTGGGTGGCTATTGAAATATCCCTCTAATATTTCTCTATTATAATGTGAGCCATCAAGAGCACAGTGCTTTGTTGGCCTGCCTTTCCAGGACATAGTACAGAGCTATTCCATTACTCTGGCATCTGTCAGGACAGTAAGCCACAAATCTTTTTCAGTGCAGCACCAGGCGTGGTCACCTTTGGGCTGGAAGGCAGAGAAAGGCAGGACTGTTTCCCCAGCGTGGAGAGAGAGCAAACGTGTATATTCTGGTTTCCTCTGCATGTACTCTTTTGAATAAGCACCACATACTTTGAAGGAGAGACATGATTGGAAGGGAGGAAAGTTTTCTTTGCTTAAATGATTCAGTCAGAGAAATTGCACAAGTCCGCTAGGGACAAGACTCCATCCGATATGTGTTGGATTTTCTTTGGAGGATTTGCTAATGATTGGTGGGAGCTTTGCTTCTTATTTATTACCTACTTTTCTTAATAATAAAAAAGAGACCATGTGCTGGGTGTGTGGCTTGCTGATAAACTCACTTGGAGCAGTTACTGGCAAGTATGTGTATTTTGTATGCTGTGCTATTAGAAAGAAAATACTAAACACTATTAAGAAATGTGTAGTGTTTAATGGGGGTGCCACTTGGCCTTTAAGGTTTATGCCAGTATCAGCTAAAAATATGAGGTGCTGAGTGTTTTATTATTTTTTAAAAAGCATTTAGAACATTTTTTTTACCTCACTCAGAACATCAAAATAAATTCCAGATGATTTAAAGAGTTAAATATTTAAAAACCTAAACTGTTAGAAATTCTAGAAGAAAATAGATGTGACTATTTATCAAACCTCCTGAAGGGGAGGGTTTCTCAGCTTAAAGTTGACAGAATAAATCACTAAAGATGTGACTGATAGATCTGACTACATAAAAGTTTAAAACTTTCATACATCAAAAAAATCACCAAGATTAAAAAGCAATCAACAAAACTTGGAATAATGTAGAGAATTCAACAAAGGATAACTCTTTTAAATAAATATAAAACTTGTATAAATTCAATCATACCAGGACTTCAGTAAAAAAATGGAAAAAAGGACAAAAATAGGCAAAAGACGAATATGAAATATACTGGTAAAAACTGTGAAGAAAATTTTAAGTTTCCTAATTAACCAATTAAATATAAATTAAAATAATAATAGGATGTTATAGCTCTTCTTCCAAAATTTCCCCATGATTATCTGATATTTAAAATGAAATAATAATATTGAATATTGATGAGGGTAAGTAAAATATTTACTTTCATCCAGGAGTAAGATAAGGAGGGTAAAAGCAAGAGAACATCCATGTTAATAAAAAGATTCCATTAAATTAAAAACAGGTATAGCAAACAATTGGGAGCTCGACTTTATATAATGGAACTTTAGGATGTTTTAAAAAATGTTCTTAAATAAAATTTGTTTCTTTCATTTTTTTCTAGTTTTTCTAAATTCTCTGTAATAACTATATATTGCTTTTAATCAGAAGTAGATTCCAAGTCCCACTTACCTCGGTTTGTGGTAGCCTTGATCCCTTGGCCAGCAGGTTGTTTGCTAATTCCAATTCTCATTGTAGTCACACCATTTTCTCTTCCCTGATATTAAAAAAGCTCTGCACTTTTCTACACATAGAACCATAACCTCCTTTTCTGCCTTTCCCACTAGTAGTATATCAGCCCATTCCACCAAATTTATGTCCTTTCTTTTCCCTATGGTTTTGGCTAATATGCTGTCCTTCAAATCTGAGCTTCTGATCAATCTACTTTTTTTCTTTCTTTAATTGTTTTTTCTTTGATAGGGAGTCTTGCTCTGTCATGCAGTGGCCTGATCTCAACTCACTGCAACCTCTGTCTCCTGAGTTCAAGTGATTCTCATGCCTCAGCCTCTCAAGTAGCTTGAATCCAGGCGCCCACCAGCATGCCTAGCTAATTTTTCTATTTTCAGTAGAGATGGGATTTCACCATGTTGTCCAGGCTGGTCTTGAACTTCTGACCTCAAGTAATCCACCCGCTTCAACCTCCCAAAGTGCTGGGATTACAGGTGTGAGCCCCCATGCCCAGCCCACATCAATCTATTTTTTAACCCTAGCTCCTTTTTATCAGCTTTTCAGCCTTTATTATTCATGCTTATTCTCTCTGAGCCTCAGTTTTCTCATCTATTAATTGGACACAATAACAATATCTGCTGTACAGATTGTGCAAATTTGATTGAGAAAATATAAGTAAAAGTGCTTTGTAAGCCTTGAAGCTTGAAGCTCTTTGCCAATATCATTGTTGTTTTGATTACTATTATTTATTCCATCTATATTTGAATCAGAATTATGTCCCTGTAGGTAGCTGAGTGTTCTCTGTCCAGGCCTCCTGATGCACTGTCTCATTTGCATACTCAGCCACCATTGGTAGGAGACAACTTGGGCTTTGTCCTTATTTGGGAGGGCCTGGGAAGGAGAATGTTTTAGCTCTGTAGCTTTTAGAAGTTAGGTAGAACACTCTGTTCCTAATGGTGTGAGTAGAGCCAGAGATATTGTGGGACCAGAGCATCTGTAGGGAGAAGGGATGATTTCTATGCTCTAGGGAAGGAAGTTGGAGAGCTCTCTGCTTTGGCTTCTAAGTCTCCTGATTTGTTTTGAGTCATTAGTGACTGTGGTGGTGCACATTTAGTTCATTTCTTCTTGGAGTAATGGATTGGTGGGCTGCCCTTTGCTGAATGCCTCCCATATTCCACCAGGCATTCTCTAGTACTAGGAACTCTGCCAGATGCTGAGGTCAGAGATAAGTAGGGCAGGCTCTGCCTGTCAGGAGCCTACAGATCATAGGAGAAACACTGTCCTGTAAAGAGGTGGTTATAATAAATGTGGCCCATGCTATTGTGTGTATATGGTTAGGTGCACAGAAGAGTGAGTAGCCAACCCTGTTCAGACTACAGGACAGGGCTAGGGTCGGGGGCATTAAAATATTCTGCACAGGAAAAGGATGGCCTTAGAGAGAAGGCAGAGTTTGAAATGGGCTTTGAAATGTGCAAGGCATTTTTCCAGGTGAGATGGAGTAGGGCTATTCCATGCAGTGGGGAAAGCTTGTATAAAGCCATAGTGGGGGACGAAACTGTAGTATAAGACCATGATGAGGACCCTATATCTGGAACACAGCATGGTGGACATAAATGAGTATGAGGTAGGAGAGGGTGAGGTTGGCAAGGGCTTGGCCACTGGGGACCATCCTTGTTATGATAAGAAAGTACAAATCACGGGCTGGGTGTGGTGGCTCACACCTGTAATGCCAGCACTTTGGAGGCCGAGGTGGGCAGATTACCTGAAATCAGGAGTTCAAGACCAGGCTGGCCAACATGGTGAAATCTCATCTCTATTAAAAATACAAAAAATTAGCTGGGCGTGGTGGCAGGCGCCTGTAATCCCAGCTACTCAGGAGGCTGAGGCACGAGAATCACTTGAACCCAGGAGGCAGAGATTGCAGTGAGCTGAGATAGCACCATTGCACTCCAGTCTGGGTGACAGTGCGAGACTGTGTCTCAAAAAAAAAAAAAAAAAAAAAAAGAAAAGAAAAGAAAGAAAGAAAGAAAATACAAATCGCAATCCCTGATCCAGAAACCTTTGCACCAGATATAGTTTTAGAGTTAGAATTTTTTCAGATTTTAGAAACATAATATTTTCATTGTATTGTATACATCCTAGAATAGTCCCAGTGGGGCTTGGGGAAGCAATAATTCTGTTAATATTTCTGACACCAATAGTCACACTTGAGAAAGAAAGAACATACTGATCCTCAAGTCAGTTTAGGTCAAATTTTGCTCAAATACCTGTAAAGAAACTTTAGATTTCAGAGCTTGTTGAATTTTGAAAATAAGCCTAAGGAGTTATAGGAACCTAGTAGGTTTTCATTTTTGTTTTAGTCCTGAAGGTAATAGGTGGTCATTAAAAAATTCTGCACAGGAAAAGAATATAATTTTACTTGTGTGGTAGAAAAATGTACCTGCAGCCTTTGTAGTGAGTGAATTGGAAGAGGGTGCCAAGAAATTCTCTGACTTTGTCCTACACTCTTCTTCTGACTTTGTAGCTCTCTTTCAATGTTCTTTTGACATTTCCTTTCTTTACTTCCTTGCAGGTCTTCCTCTTCAGACAAGTCTTTGTACTTCACACTCTTCATAGGTCCATTCCTCACAGGCCTAGCCTCTCTCCCTACTAGAGGTGAGTTTCTCTTCATCTTAAATCCCATCTCCCCTATGAAGTTCCCCTGCTTGTATCAAGAAGCTCAGTCCTGTCCTCTTCAGCTTCCACGCTCTTTCATACTGCCAATCATCTTCCCTTAGTGTTTAGGACTTTAGCATTGCCCTAGAGATGTATGATGTCATCTGCACGTGAAGAAATGGGCCCAGAGAGAGGCACGACAGAGCAAATTGGCATCAGAGATGGTTCTAGACCCAGCTCTCCTTGACCATGACTTAGAGTCCTCTCTACTCAGCAGTACTGGTGAATTACAGCATTCCAAGAGTTTGATTTGAGCCTGAGTTAACTTTTCTTTGGAAGGATGATTTAAAGGCAATGCTTGATGATTGTTAAAATTTTATTTTGACGTTTGGCAAGATGCCAAATGAGTGATGTGTAGACTCTAGGTCACACTTTTCTACTTAATCTTTTCTAGTGTTTATGAGCTTGAGTCACCATTTTATTCTTAACCTATGAGGTCCTTTGACATACAACAGTATAGTTATGATTATTTTGGACAATTATTTTACAACTTTCAGTTGCAGCTTGCTAGCTTAAAGGACAGTGTTTGGCATAATGGGAAGTAACCATTAAAGAAATGCTGCCAAGCTCTTTATTATTTTTCCAAGTGTCATGGTGAGTCTTCCTTTTTTTTTAAACCATGAAAATGAGAGGGGAGGGAGGAAATGTATAATAATTTATAAAAAGCACTTTACTTAAATATCATTTAAATAAGATACTGCCTTTTACTGAGTGTTTTTAATGCACATTCAGTTAATATATATTCATGTTAAAAGGAGAAAAAGAGGAGAATGCTAATCTATAAACAGAGTTGAAGCACCATAAGAATCATTCATATGTGTGTGTGTGTGTGTGTGTGTGTGTGGAGAGAGAGAGAGAGAATCTCGCTCTGTTGCCCAGGCTGGAGTGCAGTGGCACGATCTTGGCTCACTGCAACCTTCGCCTCCCAGGTTCAAGTGATTCTCACGTTGGTCCTCCCAAATAGCTGGAATTACAGGTGTGTGCCACCACACCTGGCTAATTTTTGTATTTTTAGTAGAGATGGGGTTTTGTCATATTGGCCAGGCTGGTCTTGAACTCCTGACCTCAAGAGATCCACCTGTCTTAACCTCCCAATGTGCTGGGATTACAGGCCTGAGACACCGTGCCCAGCTCAAGAATTGTATTTTTTCTCAGCTATTTTTTTTTCTTTGCCCCTTGAATTTTCCCCAGCCATCGGAAAAGGAATCACTCCTGCAATGCTTTGCAACAGGCACATGTGAACTATTTTTAAACATGTTTCAGGTGACCTATAAACAGCTCATCAGCACGGTATAGCACTGCTGCTAGGAGACAGGGAAGCAAGACAAAATCCTGAGATTGGCAATGCTGTCAGAATTTTTCAGGTGTGGAAGTTTGATCTGCTTAGGCTTGGTGATCTCTTATATTAGATCTAGATATTGGGGCTTACTGGGTACTTGATTTATGATCATAGATAGTGTCCCTGTAGAAAGGGGAAGAGCTGGACCCTTGTTCTACTGTCTACCTGCCATGTGACTTTGGGCACGGAATTTACTTCTTTGAATCATAATTTCTTTATATATAAAATGGATACACCTGCCTCTAAGGATTGTTGAAGAGTTTAAATGAGATAATATAGAATTACACAGCACTGCAACCAGTACATAGAAGACGCTCAACAGGTGTTGGTTTAGTGAGGCATCATGGCATGACGAGAAAACCACGGTTTTTGCCTTTATGAGCCCTAGGCGCAAATTCTGCTCCCTCATTTACTGAAGGGATAAACTAGAGTGAGTTACTTAACTTTTCAAGCCTCAGTTTCTTCATTTGTAAAATGTGACAAGTGGATGAGGTAATCATGCTCTTTTTTTTTAATTAAAGGGGTCAATATTGTTTATTACACAAGTATTTGTTAAGTTTGTATTAGCAAATGAATTTAGTTAAGCCCTGTTCTGGACACTGGGGATAAAGTAGTGCATAAAACTTATTCCTTGCCTTTAAGGCACTCAGACACTAATCCTGGAGCTGGATGACTGAAAAAGCAATTATACTGGAGTGTGATATGCAGTGTAATGGGGAATAATAGAGTTCAAATGGGAATGCCTATTTGGAGAAGCTCATCCAGAGTTTGGGAGCTGCAGAGAGATTTTTAAAAGTGATGGCTCAGTTAGAACTTGAAAGAAGTGCAGGAGTTAACTGTTAGAAGTAGGATTGGGAATAGTTTGTTATGCATAGGCATTATCTAAAATGCTTTACATTTCTTGCTTAATCCTCATGCTGACCTTAGAAAGGAGATATGATTATTACACTGATCTTACAGACAAAGAAAGTAAGGATTAGAGAGCTATGTCCAAATTCACCCTAGAAGGCACTTTTTGGAGTTTTGCAGAGTTCATCACAATCCTTCTCTTCTAGGAATGCTTTTCATTCACTTCCCCATGCACACAGTAGGGTCTTAAACAGTGGATTTCTGCCATATGTTCCCCTTCCTAGCGACAGTTGATTAGACCAATGAACACCCCACCCAGGCTTGGCTAAACAAATTCTCTATTGGTAATGTAGAAATTGAATTGAGAGATACAGAGAGCAGAGGTCTTAGAGTTTACTTTATGTCAGCATACTTGAGAGAAGGCCCATAGACAGCAAACCTTTTTTCTATTTTGTCTTGGATTAGGTTTAGCTGTGAATAAAAAATAAACCAATTAGCAGGGCCATAAATAAGACGTTTCTTCCTCATGCAAAGGAACCTGGAGTTTGGTGTCCAGGGCTGATTCAGTGTGTCCTTGATTCTCAGTGATCTGTGAATAGAAATAATACTATATCTTTCTTTTCAATCATTATGCTTCTTTTGCTTTATCTTGCTTTATTTCATGAAGTTCTCTGTTACAATTTTGAATAAATTAGGTGGAAAATATCTGCTTCCCATTTTTAGGAGAAAAACATTACTATTAACTATTTTGTTAAGTGTAGTTTTTTCATCAGTGTTCTGTATCAAATTGAGAAAATTTTCTTCTATTCCTAGTTTTTAAAGGGTTTTATCAGGAATGTGTGCTACACTTTGTTAAATGCTTTTCCTGCATCTATTCAGATGATCATACTGATCACATTTTTTTTCTCTTTATTCGGTTAATGTAGCAAATGGACTGATTTTCAAATATTGAATGAACCTTGTATTCCTGAGTAAAACTCATTTGGTCATAACATTTATTCTTTTTATATATCATGGTTTGCTGCTTTTAAAATGACATTCGTGTCTAGGCACATGAGAAATATTGGTTGTTATTTTTTTCCCTCATAGTTTTTGTCTATTTTTGGTATCAGGATTACATGGGCCTCAAAAAGTGAGCTGGGAATTGTTCTTTTCTCTATATTCTAAAAGATTTGTGTAATATTGGTATTTGTTCCTTATCAAATATTTCATAGAATTTACTAGCAAAATCACCTGTGCCTGTGGTTTTCTATGTGGCTATCTGTGTTTGAATTAAATTTTTTAAACAGATATAGGACTATTTAGATTTTCCATTTATTTTTGAGCCTACTTTAGTTTTTGTAAGTTGTGTTCTCAAACAATTTGTCCATTTCATCTGTTTCACAATCTTTGGTAATAAAGTTGCTTTTATTTCTTTATTACCCTTTAAATGTTTGCAAGGTTTATAGTAATATTCCTCCCCTGTGGCCCTTTTTGTTGATATTAGTCATTTGTGTATTTTTTATATCATGGGTAGTCTTACTGTAGTTTATCAATTTTATTAATTTTCAAAGACCCAACTTTCAACTTTGTTTATTTTCCTATTGTCTGTTGTTTTACTATTTTATTGACTTCTGTCTTGTCCTACTTTAATTTTCTTTAAAATTTTTTAATATTTTTATATTTTAAGGGGACAACTCAAGACAGAGTAATTTTAGTTTTCAACTTATTTCTATCTTACTATTTAGAGTACATCTCTTGTAGCATATTATGTTTTGCTTTTAAAAGCTAGATTTATACCTTCTACCTTTCAATTATTTAGTTAATTTACATTTAATGTACTACTAACGTCTTAGAGTTTAAACTTATTATTTTGCTCTTTATTATTCATTTTTTCCTTCTGTTTTTTTCTCATGCTAATTTTCTGCCTTCTTTTGGATTAATCAATTATTTTTAGAACAAAAATTCTATTTTGTTTCCTGTATTGGCTTTTTATTACTATCTTTTAAAATTATTCTTTAATAAGAGCCATTTATGACAAACTTATAGCCAATATCATACTGAATGGGCAAAAGCTGGAAGAATTCCCTTTGAAAACTGGCGTAAGACAAGGATGCCCTCTCTCACCACTCCTATTCAACATAGTATTGGAAGTTCTGGCCAGGTCAATCAGGCAAAAGAAAGAAA